>JAYMFT010019652.1:0-16486 GCA_038088735.1 Panulirus argus
TTTATGTAATAAGCATTGAAATGATTTATGTAATAAGCATTGGAATGATATGAGGAGCTGTGCTCCATACTTTGTTTACAAAGCTGAGCAAAATAAATTGAGTCTGAGTCTGAGTCACACACACACACTCACAAACAAAATATACTGTTGGAGGGTGGAAGCTAGTAGTGTGCACATCTATTTGTCTGTCTGTCTACAGAGGAATTATTCAATCTCTTCAAGTCCAGTGCAAGTCAAAAGGTTACCCGCACCTTCAGGTACCTGTGAGGGGAAGGGGGGGAGGCTGTTGTCTCAAAGCCTTTAAATCTTGGCAAATTGGGTGCGGTTATTAGATTAATGTCATGGGGAGAGCGGGGGAGGTTGTCTGCATCCGCAGGGGAGGACAGTGTCTATGTACTATGTTGGGCCTTTCAGTGGGAGGCAGCGTCCCGGGGAACAACATGTCAAGGGGAAAGTACAGTAATTCATCTTTTCCACTCGGATGGGAAAGGGGTGTGACAGGAGGCGCAGCAAAACAAGTGCCATTTAAGGCAAGGGTTAAAAGGAAAACGACTCAATTTATTCATAAAGTAATTTATTCATAAAGTAATATAATCCAACACAACTGATATCGTGTAACCTCTCATATAAAACAGAGTATGAAGGTAATGGCCCCATGTATTGCTCATATACATGTTTAAAAAACACCGCGAACTGGGAAAGACTGCACGGTCAGATGCCTGACATGGCAACAGATAAGATAAGGGCCACAGCTAAATCAGCAAATACTCCCTGTCGACCCTTGCTCGTGAGGCATACTGCAAGCGTTTAGCTTATCGTTGGCCACTACCACGGGATCTACGCTCGGTGACACGCTCAAATGCAGCATCCCTTCGTCCGCTTCCCCAGCCAGTCTTCGTCTCTGTCTTGTTTTCTCAAGATAGCATCATCGTGATACACGCCTGTCTCCTCTTCGGATGAGAAGCACTTAGTCATATGACCGAATACGTTAGAAAAAAATATTGATACGTTAAGCTGCAGAGGATCGGGAGCCCTGATACAAACTATAATGAGGCAATTTATGTCAATTCTATCCAAACTCAGCGCAACTGAGACACAGGAGCCGGCGCTGCGGTGTCCGCGCACACACACACACACACACACACCCACACACGCACATTAATCATCACCTGACATCTCTCCACTCTCAATTTGTCAAGGGGGCTAAACCTGAATTTATTCCCGAACACAAAAATCAATTCCGGGGCGGATGAAATAGAAAAAAAGAAACAAACAAACCTGGAATCATATTTGATATTCATTACAGTTCCGAATACACTCCCGACATGCGTGAGCGGGAGGAGGGAAGCGGGAGGGAGAGAGAGAGGGAGGGAAGGAGGCAGCAGTCAAGGGTTGTCACTACAAACATGGCTTTGTTGGGGGTTCACGAAGAGCCTGCCCAAGGTAACCTTGTCGGCCGATTGAGGCGGCCTCAGCCAAACACCCGGCAGCCCCCTCGCTCGCTCACCTACTTACCCCCATCCGCCGATCCATCCACTCATCCAGCCTTAGGAAACTCATAATTACATCCTCCCATAAAGACAGACTCGTGTACAACTCAGAATTACTTTCCCATACCATTTCTAGCATTCATTTACCTTCCCACATTTTAATCTATTCCAACTGACCACGTTGGCACCTGTCTCTCACCACGACATACACAATGAACCCACTCAGGCACTTACGCTTACCTTATTTTACAACCTTATCAGTCATCATTTTTTTTTTTCCTAAGTCATCCCACGAATATCTCACCCAACTCTAGCAGACTCACTCATTACCTTCCTTTGTTCCTGCCCAGCTCAGGTACCTTATGAATGTCTTATTCCACATAATCACATCCCAGCAGGTTTAAAAGACCACGGTCACTTCCTAAAAAAAAAAAAAAAATATTACATTTAGTCACCATTAACCTCTTGGGCACGACGGTGGTACTACTCTCGGGTATGGTGGCGCGACCTCTGACACGACCCTTACAGGTCAAGTCAAAAGGTCACCACATCATACGCAAGAGTCGTAGCGTTGACTACCTTACTTAAAATCACATTATTTAAATACCGCCCAACTGGATGTCAATTTTGTCGCAATCGTGAGCGTTCAATGCCAGTCCTTACTTACACTCAAGTAATCAACTTTCCTCCAAACTTTGAACACTGGCAATCAACTTCCCTCAAACTAAGAGACCATATATCTCTAGCTAAGCAGTTCCAGCTACCCAAATAAGAAAACTGAATTAGCCAACGAAGAGAAAATAACGGACAAAGAAACATCTTCGAGTAGAAAGTGAATGACCGAGGTATACTATGAGGTGGTATATCTATTTGGAAACAGCAGCTTTCACCTTACGATTCTATCAATCATCATGAGATCTTGATCCAAGAAGTTATGGAAGACATGAGGCAAATACTGGGGCAGGGCAGGTGATCGGTGCAGGCAGGTGGCGTGGGTCGGTCGACTGGTGCTGCCATCCCAAGGGATGGGCCACACACACACACACACACACAAACCACCCGGGATATTTCACCGCAGTACAGACGGAGTTCGGTGTAGAGTCAACAAGACGCTATCAACCGTGGACGGACATGCACCAGTACAATGCGTCAACATCCATTAGCGGTCATCAACTCAATCAACTTAAATGCCTCACAGACGAGGATTTTCCTCGTCTTGCGAAAAACATGGCGGCGTCGCTGTCTTCCACAGTACAGCATGGCGTACACAGCTTCGCCCTCAAATATGCCACTAAAGCCATAAATAATCGTTCAGTCCGGGATGTTCTCAGACTTCTTTATTCCTCCAACGGCACTGCATTCGGTACTGTCAAACCGAAGAAGAGCCCAGGCGCTTTGATGGGCATGACTCTCACCTGTCATCTACAATTCGAAATACATCAGCCAGCTGAAATGCTTCGAGGGCCAATGAAAACAACGTGCCACAGGTCTCTGATCCAGCAACCACGGAGCCAGAACCAAGGAGGTGTGTGGTGCGGGCGTGGCAGGAGAGAGAGAGAGGAGGGTATATGCTGTAGCGTTGCCTTGGCACAACCTGTGCGGGCAGTGGACTCACGGGTGGGTCAGTCAGGGTAAATATTGACCCTCACACACACACACACACACACACACACACAGTGCACGCCTGGCCACCACCTCCAGCCTTCCACAAGGACAAGATCGGGATGGGTACACGCCCTCACCGTGGGAGGGCGCCCACAGGTGGATCCACGAGCTGGACAAATATGGCAGGTGGCAAGGCATACTTAAAAACTTAAGATGAAGGTTAACGATCAAGAAATATGGAAGAAATTGGTGTATAAACTTGGAAGAGAATCAACCGGAGGATACGAGTACAAAATGTAAAATCAGGATGAGGGTAAAAATGATCTGTAGATCGAAAAAAAGAGAACAAGAATTAAATGGTAAGTGATCAAGATGAAGTGTAAAGAAAGACAGGTGAGCTTGGAATTAATACACACAAGGTTAAAAGGGCGATGCTGCACAAAGGGAAAATGAAGATGATCAATTTAACAAAAGTTAAGTGACCACCATAAGGAAAACGAGATACTGAAAGGTGAAATTGGAGCAAGAAAAGCAATTTTACTTGCGATACCTTATTTTACGTACAAAGGACGATGGTTATGGAGGTCTTCTCCCTTCTCATTCTGGAACCATCGGAAAAGGATGACATAAGCAGAGAAACAGTAGAGGTACAAGTGTAGTTCCTTGGGAACCACACTTTTATACCTTTCTGGCTCTGGATACTGCCTGATTTACAACGTGTTCTGCTCTGTTAAAGTTCTATATCCACCTTCCCAATTTTCTCTTATATCCACCTTCCCAATGTTCTAGTTACTCATCTTCCCAATGTTCTAGTTATTCCTCTTTCCAATCTTCCAGATAACCTCTCAAGTATATCACACTGTGGCCACATCTGTCAAGACTTTAGCAAAAAGTCTGTGTTCAAGAAATCAGCATTTCTTTTGTCATCCAACTCCTCTACAATCTTTCCGAAGTGATCAAGCAACCAAAAGACTCAAAGATCATCCCGCCCTGAAAACATGCTGCCCCCGGTTATGAAGATAATCTAATTCCATGAAGTCATATATCTTACTTCCCAGTCTCTGGAAAATCAATGATGCATGGTGTCAGTGCTACTGGTCGGTAGTTTTTTCTGATGAGGGTATGGGGACTGTTTTGTTTCCTCCAGTATAAAAAGAAGATAGTTGGGTCAGTTTCAAATCTTCCGGGATTACGCAAGAGTCAAAGGCTTTCTTTCCAGAGGACACTTAGTGCTCGTGCTGATGATGTAATGCATTTCTTTAGAATGACAGAGTGCTTGATTTTTCTCTGATACTGAAGCAAAATACACAGCCATGCTGTTACTAACCCTCACGAACTCCTGCGGCGTAGTGACGGAATCAGCAATATCTAACAAAGGGGAGGATGAGGGGGTTTGTTGTTTGGAAAAAGAAAAAAAGGATTTTCGAGTCCATTATATTTCAAGATGATTTCTAACTGAATGAGCACTGAATGATACAGCTTCAATAGTACCTAATTTATCATCTGTTCATTATCTGTATGTGTACCCTTCTCTTCTGTTAGCAGTGGGTCAATAGTACTAGCTGTTCTTAATTTTCGTTTTGGGTGGGAATATATATACATTTTCCTCTATCTCACTATTGGTTCTCTTCATTCTTCCTGAATCTCGTATGACAATTTTAGTTTACGGTCTATGTTGCCTAGATAACTAAGTCATAGTTATCTAGTTTTCGTAAAGGTTGATAAAACGATGTTAGTCTCTTGTTCATTGGATTAAAAAAAGTCAAACGACCTAAACTTCAGTGAATACAACAAAACACGAATACAACAAAACAAGAGTTACCTCAAGCAGATATATGGCAGGATGGATCCTGCGGAACTTCAAGATAAGGGAAGACAAAGCAATAATGATATTATTCAAGGTGCTAATTCTTTCACGATTTGAATATTGCTGCGTTCTAGCATTACCCTACAAGGCGGGCGAAACCGCGGAATTCGAATACCTTCAGAGAGCTTTCACAGCCCATACTAATGTGGTGGAGGACCTAATTAGGGGGAACGGCTGAAATATGAGGTTATACTCTATGGAGAGCAGACAGGAGAAAAATATCTATACCTGGAAAATCCTAGGAGGTGTGGCTCCCAATTTACATTCGGAAACGACATCCTACTGGCACGACGGGCATGGAAGACTGTAAAATCCAAAGACGCGATAGGCACAAAGAGAGAGAACACCTTAAACACCAGGGGCCCAAGACTCTTTAACAACCTGCCAGCTAACATCAGAAACAAGATGGGACGCACGGTTGAAGAGTTTAAGGGTGCGCTGGACAAGCACTACAAAGTGTACCAGGCCAGCCAGGCTGTGGGGGCTGCGTGGACCTGAGGGCTGCGGCTTCCAACAGCTCGGTCGACCAACGACCCAATCCAACAGCCTGGGGCTGTGGAGGAGAAGACCCCCCCCCCCCCCACGAAGACTTCGCCTGCTGACTGCTTCAAAAATTTTATCATACAGATCAGGAAAACGAGGAAGGCATGGACGGAAGGGGCACAGATCATAAGGTTACTGAACAGGTAATAAACATAAAAGAAATGTTAACAAAATGGAAGAGTAAGAGGACAGGACAAACGGGCAGGTGGAAAAACGAAGACTACGACATCAGAACAAGAGGAGAATAAAGAGACAAGAAGACAGAAGAAAATGCGGGGCCGAGAATATGAGGATAATTGAGCAGATCAGAACAGATGCAAAGGAAAGAAGAGAGGAAAAAGGGAAGAGCATCGCGAATGAGCTTATGAATACCTAAACAAGAAGACGAGAGAAGAGGAGGGTATGAATTTATTTTCGTAAAAATAAACTCCGGAAATGCAAAGAAGGTTTGATAAGAGAAATGCAAGAGGACATGAAAGGCGGGAGAGCAAAAGGCAAGAATAAAGGAGGGCAGGTGAACCAGCGGACTTACTCCACGTATACGAAGCTACGCGGAAGAGACCGTTAGTAGCTCTAAAGGCGAAGATGCAGAGGGTAAACGACTGTGGGTCGTGAGCCGGGGTAAGGTGAAGAGAGACTCTGCACAGGACGTGAATGACTGACGCTACCAAGGAGGGGAGGGGGAAGAGGCATACAGACTCTGTTTACCATCTGAATGCTGCATCATGGAGCATTCTCCCGTCTCCTCCCAGCCCCACAATTTTCCGGAGGGCAAGGAAGGCCTAAGACTTCCTGCAGTAATACCCGCGGAAAAAAAAAAGAAAAATGACATCCCGCACGTATCTCCATCAAAAACATTTCAGAAAATAAATATTTCTTTTATTAGTAACGTAAGCCTCAAGGACTGTTTCACGGGCATCGCTAGCAACCAGCGGAAGATGTACGAGACCAAAGATAAAGATGGAAAACAAGTTCAAATATAGTAGCGCCAACGCCACAGGAGGATCTCTATAGTGAATGAAAAAAGAAATGTCATTTTCCTATCCGCGTTCTTCACTGCCCACCTGCACCTGTGAAGCACACTCTATCTACCGTGTACGATGGACCGGCCTGAGAAGCTTCGTTATTTTACCAGTGGCTCTTCACGCCGTCCACCCATGCATACGTCACCTGCAAGTCACCTATCCCCCTCACGAAATGTCTCAACCTGCATAATGAAGTCACGAACCAACGCCACGTCAAAGTCGAACCTGCGGATGGATATCCCATCTCTGCTCTTCATATAGATAGATAGGTCGGGCAGCTAGCAAGGGGGTGTGTGTGCGGTGGACGGTACATGGACACCAGCTGACGGAAGAGGACGTAAGCCCGAGCACCTGCTCGGGACGAAGTCTTGCCTCCCGTTGTTATGCAAAGGAGAAGAACCTTATAGGAGGAGAGTGTGGCACGGGGCAACTCCCGACTCCTCCTCGCTCAAAGCACGCGGGACAATGAAACCAATAACCCGGGGCCCTAAGGGAGGTCTTTGCCTTTCGCGTAGATACTTCGAGGACGCCTTCGTTACATACCAGTGGAGGGGAGGAGGAGGAGGAGTCGATGTCACACCCATCTAGATGCGAGTTCACCTCCCTTCCCGCGGGGCCAGTCCACAGTTAGAGAAGTCAGCGACGTGATATTCCCACGCTTAAATCTACCGTTTCCTTAAGCGAATATGCGGCGTTGGAGTGCCTTGCTGTGCATTCCCGTCTTATGTTCTGAGAGAACAATTCCTTTCGGGCTCGCTGAGAAGGGAAAGCCTGACATGTACTGCATTTACAAGAGGAAAATTAACTAACTCGCGTACATACAAATGCGGCCTCCCGTGACGGCGATAAATGAAAACAGAGCAAGAGAACTAGAAACCTACCTCCAACTCGAAAGCACGTAATGAAAAAGTTGGCAACTAAGGAAGGAGTATACACACTTGGGTGTGTGTGTGTGTGTGTGTGTGTGTAAAATACACCTGGTTAAGGTGACTGGGCGGGACCGCGCTCTCTCCCTCCCAACGCATCGCTCTGACGTTATGTCGTTAGTTTGGGTGATGCACGCGGGAATGGTCGGGTTCCTTATAGACGACCGTCATAAACGTCGTTAGTCCAACCACGTTTAACAATACCCTTAACAATAAGGCTAAATCAGAATGACCCTTTATCAGTAAGGTTAAATCAGAATGACCCTTGTCGGCAGGGTTAAATCAGAATGACGAAGTCTTCTTCAATTATATACAAAAAAAAACCTGTCGAGAGAGAGAGAGAGAGAGAGAGAGAGAGAGAGAGAGAGAGAGAGAGAGAGAGAGAGGGGGGGTAAGGAAAGGGTAGCCTGCTTTCTTACTAGTCTCCTCAAGACGCCAAATTCAGATTCTCCCTCCAACGTCGTCTGGAAATGCTAGATCAGCCTGTCACGCTCTGGACACGGAAGAAGGGACACATGCCAGTCTCCGCTGCCAACTGGTTCCGACCAATCGGACGACGGGGCGGGGAGGAATTTGACGATGATGGGAGGAATACAATGACACAGTCTTGGATAACTGGATTTTTGTTTTGGAGAGAGAGAGAGAGAGAGAGATAGAGATAGAGAGAGAGAGAGAGAGAGAGAGAGAGAGAGCAATATCTAACAGTGTGTGTGTGTGTGTGTGTGTGTGTGTGTGTGTGTGTGTGTGTTTCCATGAATATATCTATACTTAAATATATCTATGATCTTTATACGTATATGGTCTTTACATGGATATATATATATACATATCATGGTGTATACAATGGATATACATTTACGTCTTATATGCTCCAGTAGGCCAGCGGCAGGGAAAACCTCACCACCACCTTCCAGGCCGTTCTGGACACCAGGTCACAACACCCTCGTACGGCAGGCATTTCCTCAGGGAGCGACCCGCTGTGAACCACGAAGTCTCTATCATTTCATGACACGAAACATTTTCTTCTGAATCTCAAGACTCAAGTAGGCACAAACCATTTTCTTTTCTTTTCTCCCGACCGACACCGCCACAAGCCGAAGTAGATGATGCGGACGTCTACAGACTCCCGTTCCGGCAGGCCATTCAAAAGTTACCTTTTGATTCCGCGCTGTTGGAAGAGGAACTCACAAACCCGACAGAACTTTTCACGATTCTGTAGAAAGAAGTTCTTCCGAACTCGGGCTGTCCGTGCGGTCAATGGATTAACAAAACGTCATGTCTTGCGACACGGCATATCATCTCTTGAGAGACTCTGGGAAATCCTACGTCGCAATCTACGACATGACAAACGCTTCTGAGATGGGCATGGCGTTGGGGTTTCATCCATAAGCTTCTTCCTTCTTGGCTCTCTTCACCCTCTTTTGTTCCCTCAGTACCTCCACTCGTAAATCTGCAGTCACATGCACTATGCTGGATTAGAGTTTTGAAGCCGAACAACACGAATCTCTCTACACATAAACTTCAAAAAGATGTACCGCTTCGTTTCATGAATGCTCAGCCAATGAAAAAAATTCGCTGTACACTCGGCTGAAAAGTTGTTCACACTTTACTCCCACACTGATCGTAACTGTGTCAGCAAGACCTTTAAAAACATCACCAGGAATCATTATCATTAATCTCTTTTTATGTCGGATGCTCCAGGTACGGGCTTAAGTCCACATCGAGGCGGGGGCTTAATTGAAATACGAACGAGAGTGAAAGAGAGGGAGAAATGAGGTGTGAAAAAAAAAAAATCAGAAGCGTTTTGAATAAACAGAAAATCTGCATTTTGAAAAGAGTCACGCCAAGGTTATTAAGGAAGATACGAAAGGATAGAACTCCACAGCTTCGCGATATAAGATTATAATAATATCACATCGGCTCGCTCACCCTCGATTTACCAAAGGCCACGCAATATTCAAATGGCCAATCTCTTGACCCAGCTGGACCGGGGTGTATCGTGGCCAATCCCTGGACCCAAGTTGGACCAGGGAGTATCATGGCCAGTTCCTGGACCCAAGATTATAAACTCTTGACGCTATACGCCACTGGAGTTATGATGAAAACGCGGTGGCTTTTGGAGAATTGCATGGTATAGCGGGGGCACACGAGCAGCCAGCTCTCGGGAGCACAAACCGAAGTAATACCTAGAGGAGAGGGAAAGTTACCTTACACGGAAGAGGTATATCATCATCTTGTGTACTTGGGAAATCCTAGAAGGTATGGTTCCCGACTGAGATTCAGAAATAACACCCTACTGGCTCGACAGGCATGGAAGACGTTGTTGAATGCTACCTCTGAAATCCAAAGATGCGATATGCAAGAAAAGAGGTGAAAACCTTAAGCATCCGGGCCCCAACATTTCCTCAAGACCTTGCCGTCTACCATCGGAAAGAGCATGGAATGCAAAGTGGAGAAGTTCAAGAGCGCACTGGACAAGTCCCTACAGAGCGTTACCAGACCGGCCAGGCTGTGGGGACAATGTGGGCCTGAGGGAAGCGGCTTCAAACCGTTCGGTCGACCGACGATTCATTCCAGAAGCCTGGGCCCAGCCCGGGCTGTGGTGGCGAAGACCACCCCCGATGGCTTCACCAGGATTCAGAGAAGTGGACCATGTTTCGAGGTCAGACTTGGGGAGCTGATTACGTCGGATCTGGACACTAATCAGTTTAATCCTCTCCTTGTATGATCCTTTTATATACAGCATCAGACACCAGAAAAAGATAAATAGTCACCCTTAGGCGGAGGCGACGTCTGGCGCCCAGTCTATAACGGAGACGTCTGGGGAGGGGAAAGGGGAGAGAGAGAGCCGTATACGTGTCCTTAGCACCCCCATACCTGAGGGGGAGGAGGACTTGTCTGTGGTCGGGTTCCCGAGAGTCACCCAGCACACAGGAACTGGGCGGACGGGGAGCCATCACATCACTGAGTACAGAGGAAATCCTGGAGGGATTACACAGGGGATTTGAGTTGGCGAGTCCTGGGGGGCGGGGGACTCTGCCAGGGGTCAATAGGATCTCAGTTGGCGAGTCCTGGAGAGTCGACTGTGCCAGGACACTACTGGGTCTGCCGTGACTCCCCGGCGGCGGGCGGAATGTGCCCGGAGTCAACGCCACTTCCCCACCACACACCAACAACAATAATACCCTTACGGAATTAATATTCCAAATCCTTCCATATGGAAGATATTAACAAACAACAACTTAAGAGATTAGAAAAAGACATCATGTGAAGAAATGTAACAGACTTGAAGTATCTGCACTGTGAAGAAGACCAGCAAGTTTGTAGAGGGTAAGGAGGCCTGTGGGTCTCCGCTTCGAAGAATGTGACTAGCTAGAGGGAAAACAGTGTAGACTGATCCCGAGCCACACTGTGGGGGTCGGGAGGAGCCACTAAAATCCACAAGCTAAGAAAGCCTTCTCAAAATGCCCCCCTGCGCGTGGCCCCGCCGCCACTGTGGTGGACGGCTATAAATCAATAAATACATCATCCTTGGTGGGAGGTGCCCGTCTCCCGTGCCCTCCCTCGTCCCTATCCTCCTCCTCCTCCTCCCTCGGCAGCACTCCCTCACTCCTTACAATACATCTTTTCCTAAGCGACCTCCATCCGGGCGGCTGCGTCCGTCCCCTCGTCGCCTGCCCGGAACCCCTCGTGTTTACCCTCTACCTCTCCCTCCCCTCGCCGCCGGTTATCGCCCCGACGATCTCCTACGTCTTGCCGGACCCGTCTAGCGCGTCGCAACCTGCCGCCGCTACCCGTATACCGTCATCGCTCGCCGTGCTTTAAGACCGCGCCAATACCGCTACCTTGCCGTGATCACCAGCACGACGGGAGAGCCGGGAGTACGACACACGTGGCAGCCAACGACTGTGGTGGTGGCGGTGATGGCGGAGGTGGTGGTGTTGGAGACCGAACCCGTCGCAGCTTCTCCCTCATCCCCCCCCCCCCCCTGATGACTGGGACCTCCACCACCAACTCCCCCACGAAACTCTGATTAGCCAAGCAAGCCTCCCGCTCCTGCCAGTCCCACCTAATGTCTTAATGAGCCTAATTAAGCAACTTTATCCTGGATTCCCGTCCGTTAAACACTTTTTTTTTTATCATACCCCATAAAAGATAATCTATGTAATTACTCCCCCAACTTCCCGGATCTGTTAATTCTTTCAGACTATTTAGAGTGTAAATATCAGACAGCGTCTGGCAGAGAGAGAGAGAGAGAGAGAGAGAGAGAGAGAGGAGAGAGAGAGAGAGAGAGTGTGTGCGTGTGTGTAGCACTCTCGCACATCCTGCACCAGGCTTGAGAAATGTATTTCCAATACTCCTACAAGCGTCGCTAATATCAGCGAGTGAAACGTTTTTACATCCATTCAGAGACACTCCTCGGCCACATTAACGTTTATTACAGTCGCTCCGTCAAAGCCTCCTCAGTTAGGGCCGTCTCACACACATTAATGAGAGTAATGCCGGGGGTCTCATAAGCCATCTGTCTACCCCATAAGGATCAGTATTGATGTTACGTGCCATATTCCCACAAGTATTCCTCAACTGCTGCCTCCTTTGCTCTGTCTTCACCACGAGCCATCCACTGCCCTCACCCACTGGCACTGTCGAAGCGTCACTGTCATCACCATGACTCGCATATCGCCCTTACATACTGACAGTGCCCACTACAGCACTGTCATCACTACCTATCACATCTCACCCAGTGACACTGTCAAAGTGGCACTGTCATCACCACGACCCTATTGACAGTGTCCACTGCAGCACTGTCATCACCACCTACCGCCCTCACCCACGGGCACTGTCACGGTAGGGCTGTAATCACCAGGACCCCTCTATAGTCCTCGCCTTCTGAGAGTGTCACTGTAGCACTGTCGTCACCATAACCCCACTCCCTATCGCCCTCATCTGGTCACAGCGTCACTGTAGCTCTGTCGTTACCACGACCCCCAACCCCCCCACCCCCCTATCGCCCTCACCCACTGACAGCGTTACCGCATCACTGCCATCATCACCAAGGAACCAACCATCTCCCTCAACTACTACTGATAGAGTCTCTACCATGTCTTAAGTGTCACAATCAACCATTCGTCAACTACTATCGTCGTCAACATATTGTGACACTGCTATGGTCACTACCACCGTCCTCTACTGACGTCGGCTTCATCATGAATTTCATTGCGACTGATTCCAGAGCCTTTTCTTCATTTCATCTTCCGATGTGGAGACTCCAGACAAAGAGAAGAGTCCATATCAACTGAAATATAAAGAAGTTAATTAAAGGGGAAAAAAAGAAGAGACGAGGAAAAGTATATAGGAGTTCTGAAGTGAAAAACCTGCCTTTCACAGAGTGCCTAGTCATAGTTATTGGGAGAGACATGAAAGAGTAGAGATTACAAAGGTTCGAGGTGTAGGGAGAGAAACAGTTATCAAAGCGGCCCACCTTTTAAGTCGCCAACGTCCACACAGTAATCATGTGACGCAGCAGCTTACCGAGTATCACATGCTCTATTTTGAGGGGGGGGGGCCTCACAAGCAGCCAGTTCTCGGGAGCAAAAAAACAAAGTAATACCTATAAAAGAAGGAAAGTGAACCAACATTGTGGAGTAGAACAAGTAGGTCACGTTTTCAAGTTAGCCTGGGAGAGTCTGTAAGCGAGACCGCTTTCGACTCAACACCGTCAAGTAAAGAAACAGGGCTAGAACCAACCAAGGACTCCACACAAGGAGAGATCAGTTCTACTGATGTCAGCGTAAGCATCGGTTCCCCACAAACTACGTCCCTGTGAGAACGATGCAACTCGCCCATCTCTGTTCCAGCTTCATGATGATCTGATCACGAAATTTACTGACCTAAACGAAGTCATTAACACGTGTCGTGCTTATCAGAGGTCAAAACTTTATTCAATCAGACGTGTCCCTCAAACAAGAGACTGTGCCATTAACCTCCTGAGCAAGACGGTACGGTCTTAGGACATGATGCCGCGGCCTGACCCCTCGGGGGCAAGATGAAAGGTCACGCCATATACCTAAAGACTGCACTGTCGTGCTCAAGGATCCTACCTTTCCTACTGAAACGTCTAAGTACGTCCTTCCAGTGTATCTTAGTCGGGAGGATGTAGCCAACCGTATCATATCCCCTAGTAAGGGGAGTTGTACGTCTGGTTTTATGGGGTCATTTACATATTATCAATACAGCGCCAGATATCGAACGCATCTGCCTCCCTCCACCCCACCGGGTCACCGCTGTGAACTTCCCCTAGGCCTATAAGCGCCCGCTGCTCTTAGGCATATATACATAGGCAATCAATCAACCTATAACGAAGCAAATGCCGCTAGAGAAGCGTCCCCTCTGCTGAAGCTATACGAATACTCTCGAGTTAATACATACAACCTCAAGCGTTTTCTCTCTGATTTCCACATCACACACCACCACTCGCGCCCGACCAACAAACGCACACTCAGTCTTCCATCACAACCCAAATACGCACACATACATACACGTAAACGCACTCTGGCGGTGCGTCGAGAGCCTAAGTCACACACACACATACACACACACACAAAGAAAAAAAAACTGCTTAAGTCTGCCTTCCCTTGAGTCTGGTCACGTCCGCTGGATCATAAGGACGGGACAGTAGTTACATATCTCGACGGCGAGGGAGACACCAAAGTTACCGCCGTCCCTCTTCAAGACAGGAATCGCCCATCTCCGGCCTGACGGCGCAGGACCTCGGCACGGCGGCGGTTCGCTGCGGTCCGCCCGGACGGCGTCTCCTCAACGTCCGTCGTGGTCGCTTCATTCTTAGGCTCAACACAACACTAACCCCTAAACGAGGGTAATGGTTTCTTCGCAAAGGGGATGCGGATTCTTGCCCTGACACAGGGAGGCAGACTGATTCAGCACCCAGACCACTGAACGCGCTTGGCTGCTGCTTCCCAGCTTACTGTATTGAGACCAGCCACTCCAGGATTAACCGTTACGATACCCCATCCTTTCCTCAAAACAGCTCATCTCTGGAATCATCTTCCCACTCCCGTCGTCTTCTCTTCCCGCGACCTTCCCGCCTTTGAGAATCAGGGTTCCAGACGCTCGTGAAGACCTGATTAATATTTCTACATAATTAAGTGGAGGAAATTTAAGGGCGACGACCCCGCAGACAGCGATAATGAGGACAGGGAAGGAGGAACAAGAAAGAAATGAGGGAAGAGGGACCAGACAAAAGACAAAAAAAAAAAAAAGAAATATGAGGAAAGGGGAGAATGAGGCGAAAAATCGGCTACACAAGAAAAACAGCGACAGAAATACGAGCGAATGAGTCTCAGGAAGGGAAAGTAAACAAGCGGACGTTGGAAAAGAAGGAAAGGAGCAGCGGAAATGGGAATGACAGGAGAAAGAGGACAAGAATAAATAGCAAATAGAGAAGAAAACTGTAAAAGAACAGAAGGCATGGGAAATGAGTAACCGAGGGTAAGAAGTGATACAATAAGAAGAGAGGATAAGAGGGATTAATGAGGGAGAGGGAGAGGGGAAAACCAAATGCATTAAAGAAGAGGAGTGAGGGAGGGAGGGGGAGGAGGAGGATGCAGATGAGTGGGTGAGGAGAAGGAAAGAGGAGGAAGTAGATAAGGGCGAGGAGGAGGAGGAGGAGGAGAAACTTTACAATAATGAGGCAGAAGAAAACGAATATGGCAGGAGAGCAAAATAAAGAGAGAGAGAGAGAGAGAGAGAGAGAGAGAGAGAGAGAGAGAGAGCTTACGTACTAGAACTTTACGAGGATATTTTACCAAAGGGCTGGGCTCGCAAGTAGCGCTCACCGCAGCATATATCTGGAGTTACAAAGAACGAATCGCATCAATTACGTGATGTCAAGTGTTCTACTTGAAGGGATAGCTGTGCGTGTGGACATAACTTCCTGGGGCCAAAGGGATGGAACCTGACAGCCACTAAAGTGCTGGCTCACTATGCAACCGTCACTAGCCCCCCCTACCCCCCAACTGGATACCCGGGCGGGTAGTACTGGTAACATACCACCTCCCTGGTCGGTGGCTGCCTACCACCTACAATCTACCAGTGGCAGAGGAAAAAAAAAATTGGATGGAATGGAGAGGTGAGGGAAGAAGAATCAACTAAATAGAGGAAAGGAGGAAGACAGACAGACATAGAGAGACATTTGTATTCCCTTACAATAGCACAGCAACCGCATCACAAAACACCTGCGTGCAAAAAAAAATATTTGCCTGTTATGAGCGACACATTTCAATCGCCAGAGAACAGCTACTTGGTCGTATTTCATCCACGAACTGAAATCAATCTCTCCTTGTATCAAACCCTAGTCTAGAGCTCTAGCATTAGTCTCCGGGTTGGCGGAGGCGGTGCAGACCTGCAGGGCAATATTTCAAAACAGTCACATACTGCATGCCATCTCTCCTTCAGGTAATAAGAGTCTTTCCTCGATATACTGTTAAATGTTTCTTACACTCCTCTCGCACGTATGGTGAAATATTTCCCAACACGTCACTTGCATATCAGAATTACATTCAATACATTCTGAAATGTTCGGGAGCACTTGCGCTAGCATAAAAATTTCTCAATCTCATACAATGCTCCCATGAACAGGACAAGCACGTGCCAACCCATGCACAGAAGCCTTCAAGAATTTCTACCTTAAAGTGGAACACATCCGTCTAGGTGGGCGTCTCTGCAACCGCCACTGGGCTCATAATGGACGGCACCTTAACTCATGACTTTACCAAGCGGGAAACCAGTTGCAGAATCAAGACCCACTGAATATCAACCCGCGACCAGACGATTCCCTCCTTCCCCTCGAAGCCTGTGATACCATCGCCACTGTACATATCTCACAAATTATATACAGGTGAGTCCAAACAACAAACCACAGTTAGTGCTTAAGTGCGATTTCACCTTCATAACTTACATAACGGACAGGTGTGATAATCATATCTATATCTATCTATCTATCTATATATA
>JAYMFT010019663.1:0-16483 GCA_038088735.1 Panulirus argus
GGGGGAGGCTGATCCATCAACAACCACAGAGATAGATCGGCCGGAGAGGAAGCTAGATATCAGGGAGCAAAGTGAGGAAGGGAAGCCAAAAGAGGGGAGATTAGAGATGAGACCCCAATGCTACACCCTGTCAAAAGCCTCAGATTTGTCAAGGGCAACTACATATGACTCCCCAAAACCTATCAGGGATGATGCCCAGACATTAGGAAGATAGGAAAGAATATCACCAGTTGATCTCGCCTTACGGAAGCCGTACCTGGTTTGCCCAGATCAAATTCAAGTCCCCCTGTAATTCGAGTTTGTTTTCCTCTCTTTTGATCCACTACGTAAGTTGAAAGAAGTGTCTTTCAACTCTACCGACATGGCAGATAAACTTAATCCTTTCCTGTAATTTGCTTTACACTTTTAAACATACTGAAATACCTATCTGTGTCTCTAACAGGTCGGCGATTAATGCAGAGACGCAAGAGAACAAACTTTATTCTAATATGTTTTTTGAAGAGACTGTAAAAAGATTCATTGTCCTTGAAGCTGAAGGCATTATTCTGTCTTATGATCATCCTCACTTGGCCATCTCCTCGAACGCTTGGGTTTGTGAGCTCACATACCATGTCATATACACATCCATGGCCTCAGTCTGTGCCGCTCCTCTCCGGGGATGAATTATATGTTTTACATACACACATACTTCTTGTCATTTTACCAGGTGACTAAGTGGCACGGAAGGAGCCTATCATATAAACTAAAAAGAATAACACATGTTTTTGTATGAATCTTAAACCAATTTCTGTCCGTGGTGTAGCGGTTAGCGTTCCTGACCGTGACGCATTCACGGACCCCAGCCCAGGGTCGAGCGCATAGGTTCGAATCCTTGTTACGGCAGTCGGTCCACAGTAAACCCAACTGTTCATGCAACCCTGAGGGTTGGTCTTTAAAATCGGTACTTGGCTCAGGATAGGGTATATATATATATATATATATATTTTTTTTTTTATTTTTTTTTTCATACATATTCGCCTTTTCCCGCATTAGCGAGGTAGCGTTAAGAACAGAGGACTGAGCCATTGAGGGAAAATCCTTACTTGGCCCCTTCTCTGTTCCTTTTTGGAAAAGCAGAAACTGGAGGGGAGGATTTCCAGCCCACCACTCCCTTCCCTTTTAGTTGCCTTTTACAACACGCAGGGAATACGTGGGAAGCATTCTTTCTCCCCTATCCCCAGGGATAGATATATACATATATATGAATATATATTTACATACACATACACACACATACATATACATATATACACATGAACATATTTATACTTGCTCGCCTTCATCCTTTTCCGGTGCCACCCCACCTAACAGGAAACAGCATCACCACCCTGTGTCAGCAAGGTAGCACCAGGAAACAGGCAAAGAAAGGTCACATCCGCTAACACTCAATGATTGAGATGCAAGTAAGGAAAAGAACGAGAGCAAGTGTGAGACAAAGATAAGGATAATGCTGTGTATGGGTGTATGTGATGTTTGTTAGCCTGTAAAATTGTATACAAAATATACAAAGGCAGATGCATAAAGAAGGTTTTTCTTGAGCTCTTCTGCTGGATAGAGGGACATGGGATACTCAATTTACATATGTACTTACAGATGAAAGTGACTGGTAAGCATTAGGACTTGCAGACAACAATGCATATTTTCTCCGAGGTGATTCAGGATCTTTGATACATCTAACTGGTTCTTATTCTGGTCCAACATCACCCTCTTATCCTGTGTCACATATGAATCCATCCTGCACCTTCCCTAACCTTGAATGATCAAACACTCCTATTGAACAAAGTTTGAATAATATTGGGTAATGTATATGACATTCCAGTGACATTCACTCCCCACACTACTAACATCAACTCAAAAGCCATAAACAATCAAAATACCCTTAGAACATATACTGGCACCAACTTTAGGCAAGATAAAGAATGTTTCAATATCCCCTACAAACAGTTCATACACTTCACCCTAAACAACACCTCACCTGCTTACTCATCCACCATTTTAAAAGCAAACATAACATAAATACAAACCACACAAAACAGAGCAATCAGAACAGTCAGTATTTGCAAAGCAACCACACACATTCATCACCAGCACAACAAAACAAAAATCTTCCAGTTTAATCACTTGATTCTTTGCAGTACCATTAGAACCCTCCCACATGAACTACTTCATAGTAAGCCACCAGCACCTAACTAGAAATATAATGTTTACCCCTGCCTCGCACATTAGTATCCAGCACTAACAGATTGCTCCCTCCCCCAACAGACATAACAGCAACAAAACATATTCACATTGTAATGACTTGATGAACACTAAACAGTGGCCTCTCAACCCACCTTTAAATTCCACTCCACCAAGCATACACCCATTTGAAGCTACACTCCTCAGGCATGAATGAGTTATGCTTTCTTTTATGCATTTTGGACACCATTCATCTCTCCAGCATTATAAACAATGACCTAATATTTCAGAAGCTGTAAACTTATATGTAAGCTTGTATAGGGCTTTCTGTCGTTCTGTCCATATCTCTAAAGCCTGTTCCCTCCAGGACCTCCCATCAAGGGGATGGCTACAGCAAGAGAGTCTCCACTTGTCTCTTTCTGTATATGCCTCCCATGTATACATCATTTCACACTTTCTTCCCCCATTTTTCTCCCTCTAGGACTCCTCAACTCTCTTTCCCATGTCGTAGGTGATATTCCTTTCACTCCAGCCCCTTTGATTATACTCTCCTACACCCTTCTTATAAAGTACAAATCTTGCATTATTTCCAAATGTCTAAAACACCTCAAAGCATTATATTTCACCTACTCTTCCACTCCACAATTCATTCCCTCTGCATTCCCTGGCATACCAAAGTTCTCTACACCCTCTCATTATTTTCTTCATTCCCTCCCAAATAACTTATATCCAAGCCTGGATTCTTGACCTCTGTGACTCATCCCATGTCCATGCTGTGGCTGCATAATCAGGGTCGGGAGGACTATGCTGTCCCTTAATCCTTCTTCACATCCATATGCACACCTCTGTCCTTCATTATTCTGTTAAAGGACCAAATGACTTCTACCCTTTACTGCTTTATCCCATGACTCTCCTTCCATATCAACAAACTTAAGCAAGATAGCTACCAAATAAGGCTTTCTCTCAGCATAAGTATTATGAGAAAGATAAGTACACTTGAAGCGTGAAACTGATAATTTGTAGGGATTCAGCTGTTCAGTGCATGTTTTCCTTGCCAAATTCTTAAAAATTCTCTCATTAATGGTTATTCATTGAATTTATTACTTATTCAGTTTTTGTACATGTTTTGATAATTCCTTCTATGATTTTAAAGTTGTCAATAGATTTTGGAGGTTCTGTTTTATTCTTAAACCTTTTTTTAATTTATTAGATTTAACCTTTTTAGTTAATTTCTAATATCTTTCTTTCTCATCAGTTTACATGTTCACAACTGACTTCTATGTGTGTGGTGTGGGGCCACTGGATGAGCATGTAGTGGTCTTGGCTTACAATAAACAAACAGATTTATCCCTGGCCAGCTTAGGGGTAGACTCTCGTAGACCACAGATGCGTGTTCTTGAGCCTCTGCAGAAAACCTTTGAAGAGATTTCTAAGGATGTACTTGGTATAAGATGCTATCAAGAATATAAACCAGCCAACTACCACCTGGGTATGTAACTATGTTTTTTGGTATAGTATCTTTTGTTCGTTGCATATTGTTTGATCCTACAGTATCTTTGATGCATCTGTTTTTATCCCAGTGATTTAATGTAGGCCATATCTGTGAAACTATATTTGGCTTGAGCAATAACTTATCCTTATGAATTCATAATTTAAGTAGCCTTTGAGTTCTACAAGAGGAGGATCAGTTCCAGTATTTATTTTGTTGCTAGAAATCACAATTAACAGCTTGTAGGGTGCATTATTAGCATTATGTAACTGCTTCAGATTGTATGTCTTAAAAGTGGCTGTGACTTCCAAGTTCATGGGCTAAATTAAGGAGTTGGCATAAACGTCTCTGAAAAGTAGGTTATGTAGGTGTGCAGGGTACCCAGGGGCATTATCAAGGAGAGATAAGGCCTTAAAGCCAGTGTTCAAGACAGAGAATATAGATACAGCTGAGGGTAAACTCATAAATTTTATGACCACAGAGAGGTCAAGGAGTGTGCATCTGTAGTGGTGATTGTAGAGGTACTGAGGAGTGCAGAAATTTTTCTTACACCTGCTAGGCATCGAGCCAAAAGTGACCACTGTAGGTTGTGAATGTTACCCTCAAACAGAGGCAGGAAAAGTTGAAACGTCATATGATTTTGGCTTCTATTGAAGGGTTATTGGATTGAATGACAGGACTCATAACTGTAATTTGGTTTTTGCCCGAGCTATGTCCCTTATAAAAAAGGCTTATCATGGAACTTAACTTGATTTATGATTTAAGAAAATTTCACCTTTGGCAATGGAACTTGATACAGATATGTATAAATATTCTCCAAACAGTATGTCCACCCAGTCTTATTTTCATGTATGCCAGGGACCCTGTGCCCCTCACTTATACCCTCAGTTGCCACATCACTCTCCTTTGCATTCAGATCCCTTAACAGTTTTCTGTTAGAATTCCTAAAGCATTATCTCAGCTCCTCCCAAATTTCACTGCTTTAATTTTCACTCCTCTCACTACTAGAAGCATAAGCAGTAAGTCACGTCTCATATTCTAACTTTCACTCTACCTCACACCTGTCTTGAACTTATCTCCTTCCACTCTTTAACATTCCTGCAGCTCCTTTTTAATATGAAGTATCACCCCTATTATGAATCATGTTAATGATGTTTACTTTGCAGAGTGCTTAGTTGGGGAACGTCAGTTCTACATTGTGTGCCCCCAAGATGTAGTTGTCGCCAAACCAAGGAGTTCTGATGATCGCATCGAATGGTTGTTGGAGAACAGAAAACATGCAGAAGCTCTTGAGGTAATATGCAGTCTATTAGACGTACTATGGAGACAGCCCATGGCTGAACAGAGACTGCCATGACTTTGAAACCGTTTACCAACTGGCTTCTAGCCACAGACAACTCACTTTTTTCCCGAGTTGCATATTGTCAAGACATACTGCTGATGTACTGACTTCTGCTATTTTGTGATGGAGTTTGTGGTACACGTACCTGAAGCTTCTAAAGTACTGCAAGATATCTGCTAAGATGAGCTTTTGCGATTTGCTGGGATGAGCTATTGCAATTTCTGAGTCATCATTGGGATATTTGAGAGAGAATATATACATGTTTTATACGTTTTATACGAGGATCAATGCACTGTCAGTGGACTGAACCAAGGCATGTGAAGCATCGGAAAACCATGGAAAAGTCTGTAGGGCCTGGTTGTGGATAGGGGGCTGTGGTTTCAGTACATTGCACTGAGAGGTAGAGAATGGATGTGAGAAAATGTGGCCTTTCTTTGTCTTTTCCTAGCACTTCCTGCAAATGCAGGATCAGATATTAAAAAAGGATATATGGAAATAGGGAAAAAAATTGAATTTTAACTTTTTTGTGTTGAATTGATTGCCTTACTTGAAAGGATTATTAATTTTTTTTCTTTTTTTACCTTGTTACAGAAAATATAGTTGACGAAGGCCATCCATGTATGTACACACTATAAGAAGACATTTCCACAAGCTATGAAGATTAGCAATTTTGATCTTTACATAATTAAAGTAAATTGAAAGTTTCTTGTTCTTTGATAGAATCATTGTTGAATTCAATGAAGCTGTTGAAGTTTAGAGAACCATGAAAAAAAACAGATTAGGTTGGTTACTCTCTGTATACTGTGAAGAGGGCATATTTCCACTTTGGCTTGTACCATATACTTCTGTAGCATTTTGTGAAGGTTTCTTTTTCCCACATCTCTAATACTCATTGCTTGACATCTCAGGTGGTAAAATCGTCAAGGGAAGTTCAGCGCTATACTCTGCTAAGTGTTGGTAGGGTATATTTAGACCATCTGATGGCAAGTGGCAGTTACCAGGATGCAGCCAAGCTTTGCACACAAATACTTGGTGAGTTTACATGCTGTCTAAGGTTAAATAGGCATATCATCCATACAGTTGAACTGATCATTTCATGTTCATATGCAGACTTTCTTTTAGATTATTTGTAATGTGGAATCTTTGTTTACATAAACTTTATGTTAATTTGCTTGTGAATGTTTATTCTTGCAGCTGTTCTAATTAAGTCTAGTTTGCATTTCCCATTGTCAAGTATAGTAGGCTTAAGAGTATTTTCCATTCATTCAGATCCCAGCAAATCAACATACACTCCTTTATGCAAACAACTCTTTCAGCCATATCTTGTAGTTATGCTATCCCTCCATTTTATTTCTGATCTCTTATAACTTTTTTACCTTTATTACCTTTACGTTTAACACTGATGCCATTTATGAATGATAGATCAGTTACCTTTTAGTTAACTAGCTATAGAAATGACTTGATTAGATGAAGAATGAAAACTCTGAGAAAAGAAATAAGAAATTAAAGGATGATGAGTACTGTATATAGTTGGGTGTCTTATTTTGCCAGACCGCTGTTTATTGTTTGCTTGTGAACTATCTTGGAAACAGCACCTCTTTTTCACCACATCCTCAGTCACAAACCCTTAATTCATTTTTGGTATCTTAAGTCTTAAACATGACTCACTAGGAATCCCTTACCACTTCCTGCAGCTTTCCCAGCATTATACAAGTTTGTTACATTAGGCTAATCGTTTCATTCATATCCTTCGTGTGTTGTATACTAGTTTATAAATACTGCATGTACAAAGCTTTTGTAAGATTTTCTCCTGCCATTCTCATGATCAAGATGTAATCCACACATTCTAGTTTTGGTGTAAGTTTGCCTTGTTTATCTCTCACTTTGCCACTTGTAATATGTATAATTACTTTAGTTATCACTAAATGAATTAATACACAGAAAAATCTCATTCTGATTACTTTTACCAGTTTACCTTGTCTCTCCCCAGTTCTTACTTGTAAACTGTTGGCCAAACAAGAACCTTTTCAACCAAATTACCTCTGTCCTTGGGCACAGGTTCTGACAAGGCACTCTGGGAGGAAGCAGTGGTGAGATTCAACCGTGTTCGTCAATTGCGAGTGTTAAGTCCACACCTCCCCCTTGGCCATGGTGTCAACCTGGACCCAGCAGTGTATCAGACTGTCTTGCTGGACTTGCTTCAGACTGACCATCAAGTGAGTTATATGTCACATGCATTGCAATAGATTAAGTTCAGTTCAGAGATGTGGCAGCTTATAGGCGTTTACTTGTAGCTTCTCTCTAATTTATGTTCATTAACCAAATGATTAAGTAATATTGTGACACTGTGATGGTGTATAAATGTGTTGTGGGAATGATTGATATGGTTTTTTAGGGTTATTTCACTCAAATTACCACACAAATATGAGCTTGGTGCACTGAAGCATGATTGTTCAGCGAATTCATGGAGGGACCATGGAAAAAGCTGAAATGTGTATGAAATTGTAAGTCAAGTGATCATTGTTGTCAGTGAGGAAGCTGTACAAATGACTGACTGTTTACCCTAAGAAATTTACAAGCTTAAAAACATGATTGGTGATGAAATAATGTTAGTGGTTTCATATTAATTAGCATGCTGCTTTGGATATAAGGAGTCAATGAGAGCTGCTCTGGACATCATTGAAGGATTTAATGATCCCTACCTTCATTTGAATTCTCAGCTAATGCTGATTCCACCTCATATTCACAGATGTCATAAGCAGCTTTCCATCACAGTTGGAAAATATATTATGTGTCTCAGTCCCCTACGAGTTGTCAAAGAGAGTGCAGGATATACACTGTGGAAATCTATGCATGAGAGACTCAGGAGTCAACATTGTCCCTCACCTGTTGTCAGCTCCCCACCTCAGGAGAATAGTGATAAACAACAACTGTCTCCTGGCAAATATTAGAATTGCATTCCTATTCATTGACAAAGAAATATTGAGAAAGCTGTTGGTAGGTAGTAGATGGTAGGCAGCCAACTGCCAGGGAGGTATATTACCAATACTACCTGCCTGGGTACTGGGAGGTTTGGTGATGGTTGAGTAGTGAGCTGGCACTTAGTGGTTGTCAAGTTGCACTCCTCTGACCTAGGTAGCTGTCTTTTCTTTCTTCCTCACCCACACTTGAACTACTGGCATTTTGTCCACAAACACAATCTCTTGTCATACATAGCACTTGACAGCACTTAACTCACACAGCTCATTCTTTGTTACTAGATTTTCCTGTGGTGAGCACTATTTGCTAGCCCTGCCTTTTGGCAAAATTTTTGGAGGAATAGGTAGAAGTAGTAGCTAGAAACATATAGGCAGGAGCATAAGTAGAACATTAGGTAGAGGTAGTAGGTAGTAACATTAGTTAGGAGCATTAGGTAGTAGTAGTTAATTGGAACATTAAGAAGGAGCATTAGGTAGAGTAGTCAGTAGGAACATTAGGTAGGAGCCTCTGCAAACACAGCACTACAGTTACCCTCTGCCAGTGGTCTGTTAAAGGTGAGGCACTAAAGGCTAAGAAGCAGCACTAGAGTTCAGTAGTTATGGAGACTGTTGCTGGGCCACCCCTTTAAGGGAGTTCCAGGTGGGAACCTGCATCAGAGACATAGTTAGTAAGGTAGGTTAGATAGTTGTTAAAGAAGTTGCGAAGAAATACTTTTACAAGTTAAGAGTGGTGGATAAATAGATAGCTGAATAGCAAGCCTACACCTCAGTGCTTGTCAAGTTACTCTACTGTGACTTGGATAGCTGTCTTTTCTTTCTGCCTCACCCACATGTGGACTGGTGGCATTCTGTCCACAAACATACTTAGATCACACAACTCATTCTTTATAAATCTAGATTTTCTTGTGGTGGGTACTATGTGAAATCCTTGTCTTTTGGGGAAATGGTAGGAGCAATAGATAGAAGTAATAGCTAGGAACATTAGGCAGGAGCATTAGTTAGTAGTAGGCAGGAACATTAGGTAGGAACCTTGGGAAGCACTGCACTAGAAGCACTCACAGCAAGTGGCCTGTTCAGGATGAGGCAATATAGGCTAAGGAGAGGCACTCCTGTTCAGGATAAGGCACTATAGGCTAAGAAGAGGCATTGGAGCTCACCGGTTATGGAGTCTTTTGCCATGGCCACCCTCTTTAGAGAATTTCTTGCTTTCCCACAGGACCAACAGTAACACCATCTTGTCATTTTCCAGACATTATGGGTGTCTTGTGCTCACAGAAGTAGTCAAAAATATGAGAAATAAATCCTCATGCAGAAGTAGATATGGTGGATAGCAGAGCACTCAAAACTGGCATGCAGCCTGGGTTGCTGATAAGGTCAATGCTGTACTATTGTTTTTTCATTGGCTGAACACACAGCTAGGGGAATTAAAGAGACTAGTGTGTATCAACTGCAGTGTGTAAGCCTTATAACCTGTATTTTTCATACCTGATTTTTTGCTTTTCTTTAAGCCGTATAACTTGCATTTTTCATATCTAAGTTGTTGCTTTTCCTTAAATGCTTACTCACATTACCAACACTAACACCTGCATGCCATTTTCCAGACAATTTGGTTCTCTTACACTGAGAAAAGAAGGCAGAAATAAACCCACCATGCTCCTGAAAACTTAATAACACTTGAGTACCAGTTTCATCTCACTGCATAAGCTGAATTTTCACTTTCAGACTGTTTTATTTCCTTAATACTTGCCCACATTACCAACACTAATAGCTGCATGCCATTTTCCAGACTTCTGGGTCTTTTTTATCCTCACAGAAGTAGGCAAAGATGCGAGAAATAAATCCACCAAGCTGAGTTAAATACGGTGGAGAGGAGAGTATGGTTTTAGTGCAGGATATGTGACATATAGAGAGTGGATATGAGCAAATGAGGCTATTTTTCTTCTGTTTCTGACACTGTTAGGTGGGAAACAGCTAACAAACATCACCAACAGACATGGCTAAGACTAGATAACCTTTATGGAGTATTATTGCAGAATTAGATGTGTTAGATATGCATTGTGATTAATATTTATTTCTGGAAATCAAAGCAAATGGAGCTGTGATTTCGTATTTGACACTCCTTCACACCTAGGCAACAGTCTGAATCCTTTTGAGTCATAGGTCCATCAGTGACTGTCAAGGACTACTGTTGTGTATGAGGTTTGTAGTTAAGGTGGCATTAAGAGCCTCTGATATTTTTTAGAAAACACTGGGGCATAACACTTTTAATTCTGTTCATGTCCATTTTCTGTACCTTCCACTTTCTTAATGCCTCATCCTTCAGTGAGTATCATTTGCATGCCAATATATATATATTTTGCTTATGCACTTTTCAGGGATTTCTCCAAGTGGTTCAGGATTGGCCTGGTCATCTCTACAACGTTTCATATGTCATCAATGCCGTCCTTGAGACCCTTGCTCGGAACACTAATAACATGACATTACTTCAAGCTCTTGCTCACCTCTATTCAAACATTGATAAACATGATAAGGCTCTTGCCATCTATCTGAAGTAAGTATAACTCCCATTATGTTCACTCTGTCCATGCATTTGCTGTGTTTTCATTGTTATTCAAACAGTATGTAAGAAATAGAGGAAGAACTGTGTTTTCATCCACACCTTGGTTAAGTTATAGGTCCAAGTCTGTCTTAGCCACAGTTTGATGGATGGTTATTTAGCTTCTTGTGCAGATATATATTGATAAGTGCTTCAGCATACTACCAGAAGTAGGAAACACTGACCTCTAATTTACATCTCTGTGACTGTAAGGTGTTTGATGTGAAATTAGAAAAACTTTATATTCAATCAAAGAATAAATGCATTATATTTCACTCAAGTATTTTCACCAGATTAGTCTCCCAAACACCGAGATCATTTCAAATGCTGAAATAGGACAGTGAGAAAGTACCTCTCTTATGATATGAAAAAACATATCTTAATTTCAGTTGTTTGTGCATTTTTCCAAGGACATGATGTTGGGGGTAGAAATACCTCAGAAACCTTTGTAAGGAATATTAAAGGATATGGGGAAGAGTAAGGTGAAAGTTTAGTATAGCAATATAAGGTTATGTGAGCATTAGATTGATTTACTGAATTGTGCTCTGTGTGAAGAGGTAACAAGTTATTGCTTGGGTCTTCATTGTTAATGATAATTGTAGAAGAACCTCATAAACATAAGGAAGTCAAGAGTGGTTTTTCTTATGTGGCCTCATCTCTGATGTGGTACTTCCTGTTACCCTTTGATGTAATACACTTGATGATATTCTGTTATTTTGTGTTGGTTCAAATACTTTTTTTATTTACAGATTGAAACATAAGGATGTTTTCTCTCTCATCGCTCGTCACAATTTGTATGGCTGTGTAGCAAAACATGTTGTGGAGCTGATGGCTCTAGATTCTACTCCAACACTGGAGATCTGTTGCCAGCATTTCAGTATTGTCCCACCAGAGAATGTTGTGTTTGCTCTTTCTACACATCCACAATTTCTTTACAAGGTGAGCAGTTAGGGCAAGACATTTTTCTTTGGCTTGCTCTTTAGATTAACAAGACTTTCAGCTGCTCAGTAATTCATATCACATTTTTGTCTTTCCAATAAAATATCCATTGAAATATGTTTTTAACTGCCAATGTTTCATCTTAACAACTTCAGGTTTAGGAAGAAATTTAGATAAAAGTTGAATTACTTTTAAATATATTGATCCAGGAGACCTGGATTCTTAGGAATGGGTCGAAATCTGTCGTCATCTACTCAGTTAACAAGGGATTCACCTATAATCGTTAACAATAAATGTGAGGAGTATAGGTTTATAGAGATAAGAAAGGTACATAACAGGGCTAGGTAGGCAGCGTTTCATTTAAGGCTGCATAGAGGATTTGTATAGTTTATGACAGATATACATGGGGTTTGATTGTTGATTATGTTATGTATTTTTTATGTTAGCTGAGCTGGCACGGGCAGCTGAGGCCCTAGTCAAGGCCATCCCATTAACGCTATATATATACCCTAGACTGAGCCTGTTACCCATTTTATTGACCAACCCCTAGGGATGGATGAACAGCTGTGTTGACTGTGGACAGACTGCCACAGCCAGGATTCGAGCCTATGCGCTCCACCCTGGGTGGCCCGTGAATGCATCACAGTCAGGAACTCTGTTTTGTCAGTGAAGATGGAGATCAGAATTGTGAACTTTCAAAAAGTTCTCTGGTAGTGTGGAATATGTGTGAGATAGGGACTGGAAAATCTTGTTTTACTCAGTTTCATGAATTCCACTTCATTGGTTTTCATGGTAAGTACAGGGCTAAGGATGGGAGGCCCAAATAACTTACCAAGGACTTATTATTGCTCTTAAAGTCTTAGTATTGCTCTTAAAGTCTAATTACACTCTGAAATACCACAAGGAAACTTTAAACATATTTATATATATGATATGTATCCCTGAAGTAGGGGAGAAAGAATTCTACCTCTATATTCCCTTCGTGTTGTAGAAGGCGACTAAGAGGGGAGGGAATGGGGAGCTGGAAATTCTCCCCTCAGATTTTTACTTTTCCAAAAGAAGGATTAGAAGAGGGCCAAGTGAGGATTTTCCCTCTAAGGCTCAGTCCTTTGTTGTTATCACTACCTCACTAACACAGGAAATGGCAAAAATATATAAAAAAGAATATTTTATGACATATATATATTCATATATACATACAATCAGGAAAGACATCCCTGAGCCGTTTGGGCACTTCCTGCATCATCCCCATTTACCATAGAAGCTGCAGCTATAGCTTCAAGTTTGTCAAGCATTTTCACTTTCTCCTCCAAACTAAGAGTCCTTTTTTTCCCCTTGCCCCTTGTTGAGTAGGCAGCAGCTTCTGTGTGTGTTTTGACAAGTTGAAAGTGTCCACTTCAATAATGAGAGAGTAATACAGCAGAGTATACAGTACATGGTCTGAGCAGCTGCCAGACAGAAACTGACACTTGTGAGTGAATGCCACACTCGTATACCAAGAAGGTGTTATCAGACCCCTCTGTTGGTGAGAGAGAGGAATATAATGGCCTCATTGCCAGATTTGAATGTGCCTGCCTTGTTGATCCTATTACTTTGAGTGTTTTCCTCACAATTTTTAGAATAATGGGGGTATATGAGTTGATTGTGATTGAAGATCAGACAATAAATTCATGAATAATCATGAATTGGTGTATGGGCAAGTGAGCTGAGAGACTCTGTGCAGTTGATCCACTCTTTTTTGCTCTCTCGGTACCAAGGAGACCAGTCTACTGTTACATATCAGTGTGCTATGAATTTCTATTTGCAAATTTTATTTTATGACACAAATTTAATTCCATGCACATTGTAGACTTTGTTAGCTGGTTATGAATGGCAACCCAAACAAAGGAGGAGTCATTGGAGCTGTCTGGAGATCTCAGCAACCTTCTGATGACCTGATAGGCAGTTATGTGCCCTATTCTAGGAACTCATCATTTCTGTGGTGCCCATCATCACTCCCTCTTCATCCACTCCACTCATATGCAGGATTGGTCATTCCAGTAAATAATGTGTTTCTCCTAAACTAGAAATGGTCAGCTCTAAATTCAAAAGAAAGTAATGGTTTTTATAGTTTTTTGTGCTCAAAACTAGGAACTGCTGAATCTTAATTCATAAGAAAATATGTAGTCTTTATCATTTATGTGCTTCTTTTCACAAACTTTTTTTTTTTTTTTTTTTCCTGGAACAGGCCAGAAAAATCAGTTATGCAGTGAATCAATAAGGTAATAGAGTTAAAGATAACTGGTCTGTAACTGTGTGAAAATGAGTTATAGTGGCTATATAGTTTAAGTTTGACATCAGAATCTTACTCCCATATCTGGTTATTGGTGCAGAAGGCTACACACACATATGTTGGGCTGCAATTTTCTCCTAATGGTGTGGTGTTGAGGGACTTGATGGAGAGAAGGTAATATTTTTTTTTTTTTTTTTCCCAGAAGAGTAATTATGCCAAAGTTATTTGTGAATTTCCTTAAGTAATTGAATGACCATAATATTCAGGAAAAAAATAAATGAGGTTTCTTTTTTCTCTTCCAGTACCTGGATGCCCTTTATGAACGTCGCCGTGAGCTAAGCAAGACATACCATAGTCAGTTGGTGGCCCTGTATGCTGACTATGATAGGAAAAAGCTTCTGCCACTCTTGCTTACATCTGGCTCATATGATCTTTGTGATGCTCTACAAGTCTGCCGGTCACGCTGCCTCACCACAGAAACCATCCACCTTTTAGGTATGTTGAGATCAGTCATCCATTCTGTCAGCCATAATTACACATCTTAAGGATACATAAGACCATTCATCTTTTATTTCTTTTTAAACTGGTTATTTCTAAGACCATTTTGAGTAATAATTTCTGAAGTCAGCTGAGGCCATTCATCTTTAGATCACTTTGAGCAATTAGTATTTAATTTTTGAAACAGCAAAGAAAGGACAAGGGAAAGTATTCACAAATTTTTGAGAAAGTGAAAGACCTGTCTTTTGAAATGCACCAGGTCATAGTTATTGGGAAAGACATGAGAAGGTAGAGAGTTCCAAAGCTTTGACATGTAGCGAAAGAAGCAGTCAAAATGGCACACCCTTGAGTTGCCAATGGCTCCACAGTAATCATGTGATGCAGCAGCTTTCTGAGTATTGTGTGGTCTAGCTTGTGGTGGGGGCACACAAGTGGCCAGCTCTTGGGAGCAAAAACCATAGTAATACCTACCTGCAGAAGAAGGAAATTGAATCAACATTGCGGCATAGGGCAAGGGGGTCAAGTTTGGATGTTAGCCTGGGACAGTTTATAAATCAGACTGCTTTCAACTCAACTCTGTCAAGTAAGGATACGGAACTAGAACCACCCCAAATGTGAGAGCAGTACTCCATACAAGGACGAATCAATCCCTTGTATAAACAGAACAGCTGTTCAGAAGAGAAGTTACGACATCTAAACAGGACACCCAGTTTCTTAAAGGCAGACTTAGCTATTCCTGTAGTGTGGAGTTTCCAAGAAAGAATGGATGTTATGGTAATGCCAGGTATGTTCATTAAGTCTAGGTGGAGTTAAACAACCGTCAAAGGAGAGATGCAGCCTTTTAATCTCCTAGGCCTGTTAAGACCACTCACTTTTATTTTCATGTACAGTTGAATAAAACTAAATGAAAATGTCAGGAGATGAATGGGAAGTGAAGAAACTGTTAAGAAGAGGTATATGGAGATGTACAAAAAAATAGGTATATATTTGCCAGAGTTAAAGGTAGAATCAGTGTGTAAAAAACTGCAAAATCATTAGTTATAGATTGTTTTATGTAATATTTAGGATAAGAACAAGTGAACTACATATTATGGGGAGTATTGTGAATAGAGGTGATGTGAATCAGCTTAGTATGTAAAGTGAAAAAAAAAGATCCCTTTTCTTAGTGTGTATGTGTATGCCCCAAGAGAAAAAGTAAGCAGCAGTTTTGCAAGTGTATGCAAAATGAAAAAGCAAGAAGCATTTCTCTAACTGTGGAAGTCAATTCACTGGGCATGGGATGAGCATGTGTAAGTGATTTTAGAAGGGGCCATGACAGAGAGGATGGGTGTAGCCACTTTACCCACATTCACTAAATGACACTTAACATTATTTATGGTTACTGTTTGCACATAGTCACATTTATTTCACACACATATATTGACATTTATATACATAAATATTTAAGTCACATTTATTTCACACACATATATTGACATTTATATACATAAATATTTACACTTCAAAATTACTTCCAGAGGGTGGTAGTCTATGTAATAAGCACATATAGTAACCAAGGAACACTCAAGCAGCAATATAATTGTCAAAATATTGGCAGGTTCAAGATAAGCTTATGAGAACTAGAGCTTGTATGGCAACTCCTGGCACATGTTGTGTTGAAGAATCTTCACAGAAAGACACCTCACTGTTCAGTACTCAGTGATCTGCTGCTTCTCATAATTACAGTATTTCTGTTGGCACTTCTAGGGATTACCATTGTGAATGTCTTTTTCTTTCCCAGCACCATTAAGCTTTGGAGCTCTTTGCCACCCCCCCCTCTCTCTATCTCTCTCTCTCTCTTAACCGAACAGCTACAGCCATCCCTTTTGGAATGGTAAACTTTCTGCTGAAGTAACCTTAAGATTATTTTTCCCATTCTTTGTCTTTTCTTTTCTTTTCTTCTCTTCTCTTCTCTTCTTTTCTTTTCTTTTCTTTTCTTTTTCTTTTCTTTTTCTTTTCTTTTCTTTTCTTCTTCTTCTTCTTCTTCTTTTTTTTTTTTTAAAGCTGAGACAGCACAGGCATAGCAGCTAAGGCCCAAATCAAGGCCATTCCATTAATGCTATATATATATATATATATATATATATATATATATATATATATATATATATAT
>JAYMFT010019674.1:0-16483 GCA_038088735.1 Panulirus argus
AACTATGACCTGGCTCATTTCAAGAGACATGTTTTTCACTTTCTCAAAAATTTGTAAATACTTCCCCTGTCTGTTTTCCCAATTTCTCAACTCTCTCTATATTTCAATTAGGGCCCGGCTTTGATGTGGACTTTAGTCCGTGACTGGACCCTTCAACATAAAAAAAGAAATAGTGATAATTATAACGCTGGGCTCCGCGCTCGTGAGAAAGGAGAGGTTAACAGATACTGTATATACATAATGATAAATGCTGTGGGTTATGTCCGGCAGAAATTAGGGTTATGCAACTGTGGCTATGTCTTTGTTTACATTGTGGCGAGGAGAGGTCAGTGTGTGCGTCCCCAACTGTGCTCCCCAGGCACCAGCTGGCCTCCTCCTGCCCACAGGGTCGTCATATTCCAGCTCCCACGTTGTACTGCCCTGGTTCACACACCAAGAGGAATACGTGTGCGTCCTGGTATTGTTGGTCCTCACATGTCATATCGGTGAACGTAACTCCTGTGTACACCTCGATGATGATGTGTTGTGCGTGTACTGCACGTGCTAACCTTAGCTCGCGCGTGCCCGTCCGCATGTGCATGGGCGTTGCTTGCTGGAGGGGTGGGGAGGGGTTAGTACCATTATGTCACTAGCCTGGGGCTTAAGGGCAGGGAGAGGGCTTGAGGGAGTTGGGGGGGGGGGGCTGGTATGTACAGTGTCCTCTCATGGGCTGCCCCTCCCCCCTTAGAGCTGTGAGAGACCTGCTATCCTACAGCGTCTCCTCTCGTAGCCACGGGCTACACGCCCATACAGACTGTAGCATCTTGTGAAACAGATAGCGTCTTCAGCTTCTGTGAGTCTCTCTCTCGCTTCCTTGCGTCAGGGCTACACGCGCGTCATAAGTCCTCTCTGTGTCTATTCGAGCTTTTTGTAAGTAAAGCATATGACTCTTAGTCGTAACTGTGGATGTTATGTGTTGTAGATGTTCAGGTGAACATCTGGTCAGGTTCGGGAAGGGAAGGGATGTTCACCAGACGGAGTTTGGGGGTGTTGGGATGGTCAGTGTGAGAAATGTTATCCTCCATGACCATGATGAAGGTACGACCCCGGAGCACGGTGGTACGACCTCTGAGCGAGACGTTACGACCCTTGAGCGCGAGGAGGCAAGGGGCGAGCAAGGCGGGTGGCGGGCATGATGCCGACCACTTAAGTAAATGAGAGTACAAAGTGGATGTTGGACGATAAAATGGCCCCTAGTGGGATGTGGCCACTGAGGTCTTGGTGGAGTGTGTCCAATGAGGCCCTGGTGTGGTGTGGCCCTGGGGATGTGGGGTCGCTGATGCCCGGGTGGCCTGAAGCATGAGGGTGAAGGATAAAGTCCTCATGTGGTGTGCATTGCTTGAAGGTTGGCGGCGGTGGGTCAAGGGGAGGGCTCCTGGGGAGGCCAGCAGAGACCAGGGCTGGCTGGTAGGGTCACAGGTTAGGGAGGAGGGCCCTTAGGTGGGGCCTGCAGGGACAAAGATTGGCATGATCACAGGTCAGGACCAGGGCCCCTAGAGAGACCAGCAGGGACCAGAAGTGGCAGGGTCAAGGGACGTTCTGTAGTCATGTTTTTCGCTGGTCCACTGCCGAGGGCAGGAAGTATACGGGTAGAAATATACCTCTTCATGTCCCCAGCCGGGATCTAGAGGACGGGGGCGGAGGGGGATCAGTCACTGGGCAACAAAGTCGAGGACGTCAACAGACGTCAGCTTATGTTTATCAACAGTAAGAGGGGGTCTTCCCCGCCACCTGTCGGCCCGACCCTCTATTGTAGGAGATTTTTTATTGTTTTTCTGACTTGTTCCAAGGTTGATGCTGCTTAGCTTTTGTTTTTGCTCCTGTTGCTGGTGCCGTACCCCGTTTGTGAGCTTTCAGCTGTTGTCTCTTGTACGTGTTGTGCCACTGTTTCTTTATCTTATACTTTTGGTGTTGGTGATGTTGAAGGTGTGTTATTGTTATGACGTGTGTTTACTTCAGGGATTTGTACAGCTGGTGGCTTCATTGGCATTGTTGTACCCTCTGCTGCTGCTGCTGCTGCTGTCCTCCCGCCCATGAGTACGACCCGTCACCATGTATTGAGTCTCTTTGTCCAGGTCTCTCCTGGCGTGATTGTTCACCTCTTATCCTTGGTGATATTTATTTTCCACATAATTTCTGTTTTTACTATTAATAGTTTTTCCATGCCGACAATATTTTTTTGTCACTCTGGGAACTCCAAAGGTCCTTTCTTGACCCGGCGTGTGTTTCACCTGTCGCTGCTGATGTATTTGTGCCCGATATTTGTTTGTGTCTCCTCCGGGCCATGTGCTGTGGGAGGGGACGAGTTCATTGTGTGGAACCACATTTGTCTACTGTACGGGGAGGGAGTTCTGCACTCATGGGGGCCCCAACTCTTGAACTGACTCTATGACCATACAAGTTTTTAAGCTTCGATATGCTGTCCACAGTTACAGATTCAGCATCAGTTTATTCCATTCACCTCTCTGTAAGTGTGTGTGTGTGTGTGTGTGCGACCCAGGGAAGCACAAACATAAAAAAAAACAGGATTTAAGAAGACATGTGAAGGTAGTACACCCCATAAGACCCGTGGCCCGGACGGTGTCCCCACCGGGTACACACACCAAAAGCGAGAGCCGGCCACTCGAGCTGTTGTTGAGCATCTTGTGGCCAGGCGAGACGTGGCCTCACCAGCGGGCTGGAAGAGGACAAAGGTTAACCTTACCTTCCAGACAGGCGACACGGGGAATACCTCGAACCTACAGACCTGTGTCGGTAACAAGCTCCGTCCGCAGATCAGTGGAGGAGATATATAATCAAGAGGAGAAAAGAATTAATATTTAGTTTGGAGGAATTATTATGATAATAGCAAAATGGATTTAGGGATAGTATATTCATAACCACACGTCTCATAAACATCCTCGGGAATAAGCAATAACTTAAAGAATAGTGACGGAGAGGTTGGTAGCTCGTGGACTCAGTATTCATACCCGAATATTGAGTCTTATCTCTCGAGACAAATGGATAAAAGACGACAAGGAGAACTGAAAGCTAGAGTCAGGACTTTATTCCTTCTCAACCAGTTTCGACATCATCTTCAGGAGAATGAGAGACAGATTATTATTTTCCTGAAGAAGGCCGTCGAAAACAGATAAGGATAATAAATGTCCTCTATGCTTGGACATGTTTAGCTTGTGACTGACGCACGCAACGTAAGAGAAAGCAACAACTTGTAGCAACACCTGGACAAGGCGCAACAGTGTGTACATGAATGACCAGTGAAACTGGACCCAGACGACTGTAAGGTGATAAGGATGGGGAAGGATCGGAACACACAGGACTTCGTCCTTAAAATGGAAGCAAGTCAAGGAGAAAATCTTTCATCAAAGAGGACTTGGCAGTTGATCCCCATCCCGACTTATCAACAGAGAATCATCTTGCAGTTAAAGTCGTGAGGGACATAAACTGTATTCTGGCGCATCAGAATTGCCCTCAAGCCTTACTCACGATCCTGGCAGAAGTGTGGATCAACAGGTGTGAGAGATAAAGATCAGCGAAACATCTCAAAAGTGATGTTAGGATTAATATGTTACGGTGGAAGGGGGCAGGTCCTCAGCAGTCGGGAAGGAAGGCCAGGCGGTGACATAATAATCACCGGATCCATGATGATGTACACTTGACCTTCCGAGTCTAGAGGAAAGACTCTGCTGGGAGACTGAAGCAGAAGCAGACCTGCAGCAGACGGAAGGAGTGAAGACGTCATGATGGTCATAGATTCATTCCTTGGGTGAGACGAGGATGTTGGCGCATACCAGTCTCTCGGAGTCAAGATGCAGTTATCCCGCGTGGAACACAACAGGAAACCGAGCCACCCGGAGCAGGAAGGGCCTGCTGAGGCCTTTATCAACATGAGGACCTGCCTTAGTAAAGAGCGGGTCTCCTGCTGCTGGAGAACAAACCCGGCTGGGTGTGGACATCTGGACCTGTGAGGTGAGGACATCAACATCCACTAGTGTCGCCCCCCACCACACACATGCACACACACACACGAATGTTTCATTACAAATAGCCTCACGTGGCGGGCGTGAGGCGTGGGACATGATTATTCAGCCTTAGTCATCCACTCCGGTTGCAGAGATAATGGTTATTAAGAGCGAGTTCTCGCCTGTGTGATTTGGATTACCAACCGCACGGGACCACGTGGTTTGCTATTAGTATTGTCGGTGTGAGAGTGTGTGTGTGTGTGTGTGTGTGGGGGGGGGATGGGGGAGGGATGGTGGATGAGGGAGAGTGGGAGGCAGTGTGGGAGGGAGGGAGACAGTAAGAGCGCTTGGCTGCTGTCATGCTTTGTGCTGCATATCTTGATGCAGGTCGCGGCCCTACTCACTGGCCTTATCTCGGATTTTTCTCTCTTTTGAGTGTGTGTGTGTGTGTGTTTGATAATCATGATTATAACTGTTTTCTTAGCGACATCCGAAGATTTAAGATTATAGAAAAGTACAAAAAAGTAAACATTGGGTCAATAAAGAGCCTCTGGGTATGTTGATCATAGAGTGTTTCCACAGAGAGTAGGGTGGAGGGTAGTGTATGGTCTAGTGATCGTTGACATTGGTCACAGTGATTGGGTTGGGGATGTTCCTGCAGAAGTCTGAACCTGTTCGGGTGGGCTCGATGTGGTTGTGGTGCCGATCTGCAACTCGGGGACGGGGGATCACAAGTGGTAGGAGGCGATGGTGGCGGGGTGCTGTAGCTTTTGTGAGGTAGCCACCTGCTGCCTCACCTCGCTAGGGCTGGTGAGTCCTGGGTCATACTGCAGGAAGGTAGCCTGGTGCGGCTCCCTCAGCTGTTGTGATGAGACAGGTCGAAAATTTTTATTCGTGATGGCAGCACTGGGAAGCGTCCAGTTGTTTGTTTACAAGATTGTCAAATTGTGGCAATGTTATTGAATCCCCAGACAGGCAGACAGACAAACACGCAGCGTTGCTTGATGAATTGGCAGTTCCGGTAAGGATGACTTTCCGCGTCATTTGCCGAGTATCTTGAACCATCCACACATTGTTTACTTTCTATGAGCCAGTTGTTTCTTGAGCTTACAAGGCTCAGTGTTTATGGTGGGGATCCTGCCAGACTATGTAAACATGTCAAAGTCCAGGTCATCATACCCAAAGGGTTGCACGGTCTTGCTCAAGGGTCGTACCGTCGTGTTCAGGGGGCCATACCGTTGTAGTCGAAGGAAGTATCTCCCTGCTTAAGGGATCTTACCGTTGTGCTCAAGGGGGGTTAAGCCCTGGCGGGTAGGGGCTTATTGTTGGGGCTGCAGGTGTCACTGTGGTGAGGAGGGCTGGGGTGGGGCCCCATGACTGGGGGTAATGTTCTGGTGTCATTATGTCAAGTCTTGGGCAGGGGGCGTGGGGGTGGCAAGGGAGTGTGACAGGTGCCTGGGAAAGTGAGGGAGGGGAGGGGGGTGGGTGCCTAGGGCCAGGCAGGTCCATCTTGCCCTCAGTGCTGTGAACCCGCTGACTCTACAGCACCGCCTCTCTAGGTGCCACTACAGGCAACACCCTCCTGACGGAGGAGTCGGCAGTCTGTAGCAGTGTTTGCAGGACTTGTAGCGAGTTATTACCAGCAACTCCAGGGCTTCTGTGGCTTGGTGCCCACTTATACAGCTGTCGGAAATTGTATTGAAGTTTGATATAAATGAAACCATTGTATTATGTTTTATGTCTGAGTATAGAGCACATGTATTGTGTTGAATTTCCCTAAGATCCTAGGGCGCGTTGGGTAGGTAGAGAGACAGCCCCTTGAACACCTGGGTCCCCAGACTGCTCACCACACAGCCGGCCGGCTGCCGTCACCTGCATTATGACATGCACGCTGGAGAAATTCAGGAAGGCCTTCGGTAACTAGCAATAAAGCGTACCAGACCCGCCGGGCTGTAGTGGTTAAGTGTGCCTTTCGGGCCACGGCTTTCAACAGTTTAGCCGACCAACGACCTAACACAACAGGCTGGGCTCAGCGCAGACTGTAGGGCTAGGAGTCCTCCGACACCCGTGCTGGGTTAACGCCCTGAGGATCATCTCATAGGAAGTACATGACAGTTATAAAGATAGATAAGACCTTCATGACTTTTAGAATATTGAAAAGAAAAAGCTGATTCGTTGCCACTGCTGAACGCGTTGCCAGAGGTAGTGGCCGCCAGGTGAGGGCTGGTCATTAAGCCATCAACAGCTGCGTCAGCGCCAGATGTGTGGGACAGCAACACAAGTAGTAGGGTGGAAAAGGCTAGATCATAGTGCGCGGCTGGCAGCGGGGCGGGCGGGGCGGCCGAGGGAGTCTGCCGGCGCGCCGCCGGCGCCGTGTCCCACGGGTGGGACGCCTGCTGCTTCGCTGACTCCAGTTGCTGCTGCTGCTGCAACCTGATCCGGATCACGCGGTACCCTGAGAACCTTCGCCAAACAGGGTCTGCGGTGCAACAGAAAATCTTTTAAGTTTTTGCGATTCATTTGATGCAGCGGCGTCCGCCAGCCTGGTGCAGGATGGTTTGTTGAAACTGTCGTACTGTAGGTGTGCCTGAGCCGGACAATCTCAAGAAGCCTCACGTAGCAATAGTTTAATTCCTCAAGTAGATGTCCTTGCATATTATAAGAGTGCATATAAGGATGTTGTATATATTACGGAGGTGTATTAATTTGCGAGACTCGAGCAGCATACATTGGCTGACCCGCCTGACCGCAGTGCTGACATCCCCAAGCGGACGCAGTCCCTCTCCAGTGGTCCTGCAGTGAGGCAGCCGTGTATATTCCCATAGATTTTTACGGGAGAGTGAATGACCTTTAAACCCCCCTCCCCCCCTGCTAAGCTAAGCCCATCCTGTGTTGTGTCAGCCCTGCGAAGCTAAGCCAGTCCTCCTGTGTTTCCCACACAGTGTAGACCCCTGGGTTTACTTCCTGCCCACACTTTACATCCAAGATCTCTGGAAGGTATTCCCTCTCTTGTCTCTAGAAAAAGTAGCGGATTTTGCTTAAAACTGTTGTCATGAAAACAATCCTGTACGTGAGCTAACTCAGTGGATCGCCAGCTAACATTTTAACTTCCCCGTGTGCCGTGTTCTTCCAACAGCTTTAGTACGGCCTTGTACTGTCTTAGAAGTTCGCCCTCCAACGCCGGGGTGATGATTTTGTATGAGTGGAATGTAAAGAGATGCAGGTATGTACATAGGAAGGAGAGATGAGAGAGAACCCGATGGTTCTTGGCGAGGTTATCTGCTGATGGACAGTTGTAGTGTTGAGCGGAAACAGTCTCGGAATGGTAAGGGATAAGTCTGCACCCCCATCTCCAGGAAGATAGCCGGGAGGGAACAACATGTAGTATGGAGAGCGGATAAGGAAAAGGAGTTTCATTGGAAGGTGTGACCGGGAACACATCCTAGCAATGGGATGCTACGCTATCAACACTTGGGAGTGGTTGATTGTCTTGTGTGTATGGAACGACCTTGCTTATGACAGGAGGACCTGGGTCCGTGGGCACTGGTCCCAACATCCCTGGGAGTCTTAAGGGAGGACCTGACTATAACATGAGGACCTGGACCCGCCAACACTGGTCTCTACATCCCCGGGAGTCTGACGGACATATTAATGGGGTAAACCAGCTCGAGCAAGCGAGGCACCAGCCCTCCTCCGTCTCTCTTTCTTGTCCATGAGTGAGGATTAATGTCTGGCGAGGATTGGACGCGGTGCAGGGCAATTGTTGGTGCAGCTTAGCCTGTCGCAATTATCATTGGCTCGAATGACAGTGTAGAAGAAGTATAAGGATCACATACACACGCACGTGTGTATTTGTGTGTGTGGAAAACCAGTATGGCCATAAATTATGCCTCACAATCCCCCGTCCTCCCCGCCAGGTGTGTACCGCCACAGCCCGGACACGGTACGTGGAGCTGGCCGCACAATACTGTACCGTATCCTCTTGGAAGAAGCTTGTTACGGTCTGTGGTGAGCAGGCAGACCAGGCTGTGTCTCCGGCAGACGGCCACACCCCGCTCCACACGCCGCCCTCTGTGAGTGTACTCCTACAACAGCTGTAGTGGCGTCTACCCCTGATGGCTCCCTCACCTGTGGTGAAGTGAGGAGGACAGTGGTATAGTGAGGCAACTGACCGGGTGTGGTAGAGTCCAGTCCTTTTATACATTTGGTAGAGTCATGAGTCGCAGGATTCACTGGAGCAGGTTCGTATGGGGCAGAACACTTGACAAGCGAGACTAACAACAACACTGCCAGTATTGACGAGGAAAGGGACACTGCCCAGGACGTCAACCCTCTCGCTCAGTGTAAACCAAGACTCATCTTGTGAGGCACTTCAGCATTGCGTGTAACGAAGCTCTTGTACTTGAGTCTTGATTGCCGGCGTCTTGGTGAGGGATTGTGGGCCATTTGATGCCGTGGTCGTTGATTGGTGGGTCGGGCAGTATGGCTCCCACAGTCAGCTGTGTGGGCTTGTCTGGTGGTCACTGCTTGTTTGTCTGCTCTCGGTCGCCCCTCAGGGCTCGGCTCTGGCTAGACGTATTACTGGATGGTTCTTGTTGAACGATCCATCTCTACTGGGCAGAATTCTGGCCACGAATGAGCTGAACCAGAGTGCAGGAGGTGGATGGCAGAGTGCGGCGCGTGTTCAGCAAACAGAGTGCGAGTGGTTGGTGCTAGAGTGCGGCGTGTAGCGGGGTGTGTTGAGCAACCATGTCGCCCGGCGCCACTCGTTGTCTGGCTCCTACTCTTACGCACTCCTCTTTCTGCATCCCATACACTCTTCTCCAGCCCCACACACTCTGCCGTTCACATACACCAACTCTTCCATTCCGTCCTCATGAGCTATCCTGTTCCTCGTTCTGTGCAACGCACCAATCATTCCGTGCTGCTGCTGCTGACCCCGTCATTACCCATCCATCCTTCCGTCCCGTGCTGGGATCCCGGGATGATACACTTGCCTTCACCTTGGTGCCGGAAAAGCCTATAATCCTGCGTACCTAATGGCGGAAATCCTCACTAGGGCTACAGGGAAGACACTCGTGCTTGGTATTTAACGAACGTCAGTTGGCAAGCCACGGTAGTCACACAGCTACAAGGTGCCTGAGGTAGTCTGATTTACTGGTAGTTAGGTAGTTAACTCGTGTACAGGGGGAGGGAATTATGGTGCCGTGGTGCATCGTGGTAGGGCTGACCACATGGCTGGGTCTAGTGGTCACCATGTTCAACACTCGCATGACACTCCGACCTTGCCCAGCCAGGTTTACACCTCACCACTCGACACTGTTTCTTTGTAAGAGATTCTGTCTTATTCAGGAGCACTGGAGTGGTGACTGGTAGTATTTGGGTTTCCTGCTGGAGTCTGGTAGTATTTGGGTTTCCTGCTGGAGCCCCGTCCACCCAGCTGCAGCAGCAGGAGGAACCTCAAGATGTTTACACAGCTAATGAGGCTGACTTTACCCGGGTGGTTGTGTGATGGAGGGAGGAGCCTGCCGGCCTGATGTTCAGGTTCCTCCCAGCACTGTCTGGTGTGGTGACTAGATGGGGTAGGGACGGATGTGGGTGGAAAGACGGAAGCAGAGTGAGGGAGGGAGGGAGGGAGGTACAACACTGGAGAACAGTGAATATAGATAGTCATTTATGTGTGTAGCTTCTTCCATTCCTGCGAGGACAGCTCTGGCTTGCTGCATTCCCGACCACACCCATACACTGCCTCGGTTTCTCCTCCTTCCATGTCAACAATAACTTTTTTTTTCCACGGTAATATATACTTCTTGTCCCCACCTGAGGACACTTGCATCATGTCTGCCCTCCGCCGATACACCTCTTCCCCACCTGCCGCCTCACATCATCATCATCAGCTGCTCGTGGCCACATCTCGCGTTATTTTTACACGGCGTTATCACCCCTGCCTCTCCCACACGTCGTAAACTTCGTGTGTCATGTTTAGTCCCCGGCTGGCGGCTTCACACCGCCGCACCACACGCCCAGACGCACGTCCCTCCACCAACCACTCACATTTACAGTTTTGTCTTGAAGCTCATGAGAGCTGGCGTCAGCTGGGTCGTCTGCACCGGCCCTCATCAAGTCGTCGTCTGGCCTTCAGCGCCACTGCCACTGTAGTTTATTTATCGCACACCAGCTGCCGAGTCCTGCTCCATCCGTCAACGTTTATGGGTCAGACGGCCTCCCTCGCCTGCATGCACGTATACTCTGCCCCTACCTTTCATGCTGGACCAGTTGCTGGTCCACCGCCACCCTGTAACGGTCAGACTCACCAGTACCCCAGGCTTCCTGTGTCATCTGCCGCGTCAGTGCCTCTGCCCCAGCCGCCTGCTGACATGCTACCCCCGGCCTCCCAGTCTGTCCCACTAGGAACCATCTTTCTCTCCTCTGTCCCATGTGATCAGTGGTTCACTTTACTCATAATTTTCCTCAATGGCTGCAGTACCTCAGGCCCTCCCTCCAGAACTGAGCAACACCACCTGAGTCAGTCATCACTGCAGTGGTAGGTGGTGGGCCTGGGGTGCAGGCACAGGACCAGCAGCTCCCCGGGAGGAGGGGGATTTCCACCCAGGTCATTGCCTCGTCTTGATAACTCCTGCTACACTGAGACAAGGATGACCTGAGAGTTGTACATGTAGAGAGCTGGGTAGTCAGTGGTCATGGAGGGCATGGCGAGAAAAAAGACAACTTTTGCTTCCTGTTGCTGGACACGCAAGGAAACAGAAGGACATTCAACGTAACGAGTGACATTGGCTGAAAGGAAAGTGTTACCACGCAAGACAGTCACCTTGTGGCTGTATGTCACACCAGAACCAGTCATGTCCTGGTGACCCCTGGGTCCGTCAAATCATGGTAACCAGTTCTCCTATCCCAGTTGTGGTAACGATGAAGTCAGTACCCTGGCCTGGTTGGAAATCAGTAATAATTTATCTCCATGTTTCTGTGTGTGTGTGTGTGTGTGTGTGTATGTTACTGTGCCCCGCCAGCAAGGTGTTACAGCTCGTTTGAAAAATCAGCCATTGGTGAGGCTGTATCACTGGGGACTACAGTCTCATCAAAGAACTTCTCACTTCAAAGGACTCTACATTTCTCTGCTGCTGTGAGTAACGCAGCCTTGGACTGCAAGAGCCTTTAAAAAGAGGTCGTGGGTAACAATGCAAGTGTAGGATGCAGGCTGGAATGCATGTTTGGGCGTCACCCCAGTGTGGGCCACGACACTCCAAACTGAGGCCCGGGAAGGGTAGGGTGAACCTCCACCACACCAGGAGGGCCTCACTTCTCACACTAGTAGGTAGGGCGGACCTCAGACACACTAAGAGGGCCCTGACCTTCATACTGAAAGGTAGGGTGAACCTCAATCATCGTCCGGGTCAGTTCGTGCAGCTCCTCGTCAGGAGGACCAATCATCGTCCGAGTCACAGTAACGTCACGCTTCGATCGTTCTGAACATCATCTGCTGCTGTATTTATTGCTTTATTTTTTGCTCTTAATGAACAAATATAATCTTTATCTTAGTGACTGTAGCTCCACCAGGATCTGGCCAAGTAAGAACCTTTAAGCTCTCAAAGACAAAATGCGAGGGTTGAGACAGACATAGAGAAAGTTGAGGTTGTTACCTTGTGTCATGGTGCCCTTATGTCTTTGATGAGGGACCCGACCCCAAAGGTGAGGGTCCTGGTGGGTTATACCACCGGTGTTCTTCATAGTGTCTGTAACACATTGATCACTGGTACCACGCCCACTTTCCCACTTACCTCAGCCACGCCCACTGCACCACCTCTGCCTCGACCACGCCCACTGCTCAACCTCCACGTTGGCCACGCCCAGGTGTGTAAAGCTGTTAAGTTTGGTAGCGCATGACGTCACTTCGTACTGCCAGTCATTGCATTTTTAGGGCGTGTTGCGGTGACGTCAACAACAGAGTACCGCAGTTGCTTTAGTTCCCATCAGGCGTGGGACTCCAGGGGACCGGCCGGCAGCCAAAGATTTTTAAAGATGAATAAACTTGTAAAATGAAGAAGTGTGGAGTGAAGGGGAGCCCGGAGGGGGACGGGGCAGGAGTGCACGGGGTTGGGGGGCTGGGGTGTGTGTGTGTGTGTGGGTGGGGGGGGGGACAAGTGGCTCTCCAGATAAAGTCATTCATAAAACTGACGAGCGTCCCGGTCAGCTGTGTTTACTACGGCGGGACAGCATCAACACATGGCCACCACGCAGCCTGACCCCCACCAACCCCCTCATCCCCACCGATTAGCCTAAGGCAGTGGGTAACCATTTACCCACGACGGCACGACCCTAGAGTGCGACGCTACGATCTGACGGGACGACCCTTGAAGTATGACGCTACGACTCATGAGCTTGACGGAGCGACTTTTAACTACGATGGTCCTCCGGCCCATGTCTCTTGATTTTCAGCTTTGAGTTTGTTGGCAGAGATCGTAACGTCGTGTTCGGGGATCCTACCGTCGTACTTAAACGCCTCAGCCATCGTCTATGACTGATTTTTCCTGTTCATTGTTTTATCGCCGTTCATACTCTACATTTGCCAGGTCGTAAGTTATCACTTAGATGGTGATATCTATCTTCTGAGACATTTTAGTGTAGGTAAGTAAAACGTCGTGTTTATATCTCATAAGTGGTGTTCACAGAAGACGGAAAATTCACAGATATAGCACCCTCCTGCCTCAGGTTGTGGCATATCCATACAGCGTTGCTCTGGGTTATATTTAACCCAACGTGCATCGCCAGCTCTCTATAGAAGTCTCATACAGCTCACTCCCAAATACACGCATCTTTTACAGTCGGAGGCATCCTGAACAGATTCAGGAGTGGAAAATGACAAAAAATATAAAGTAACCATAAAGGAAGTGGGAAGAATAAAACTTAACGGCATAGCCATACAGGGAAACGCGAGAACACAGCAAAAGAAATGCAAAATCCTAGGTCACTCACAAACATGATGCTTGACAATAAATCGTAGCAACGAAATAACCACACAAGGAAAAGCGTCTATGACCAGTCTATACAGATTCTGGCACCTCCCGCAGAGCCAAAAGTTACGCCTTGTGAAAGCCATGACCCTCCCACCCTAACCTAATCAACTTTACCCACACCTCACACGCAAATTTCGCTTGCTGAATCTACAGAGGATGCAAAACAGGGCCCAGCGGTTCGCCACATTGAAGAGACTGAACTAGATGGCACACACTTCAGAGAAGCAGCTTAAAATTTTTTGTCTGGTTCGAACAAGAAGACAATGGAGACATAAGCTGTAGACGTTTCTATGCCCTTTGCATTAGTGCATACATGGAACACGTTTCATAAGGAGCCTCACTAAGAGAATCTCCAGTTTCGCTGCTTCTGACGAACACATTTTTTCTCTCTACACAGCTGTATTTAGTCCACCAAGTCCTGTGCCTTGTCTGTCGCGCCCTGTTCTACCACACTCTTCTGTTGCTCTCTAAATCTGTGTAGTCTAAGCTTTCCTTACATGTCATTCAATCCTATAAAGACTGACTATAATTACATAAAGTGACGGGGGCGCCGACATCGCGCTGCTCCTTTAGCCGACCCATCACAGGCCACGTCCTAACCGCACACCATCTCTTGTACTTCATTACGTAAACATCTCAAGAAATTTCAGTCTAGTAGGACAGAAGTATTGAAAGAATGGCAAATTACATGCGAGTGAGTGTCCCAAAGATAGTAACCAATCATAAAAACTACCAAGAGATCCTTTAATACTAAATTTAGGTTGTCGACCGTGGATCTTATCACGTTGTGGTGCCCCAAATGGATATCTCTATCCTTATTGACTAGGCTACGTCTGCGCATGGATTTACGTTTGTTGCAGTTACGATCGTAAGAAAGAACTCTCTCCTAAGCTGCTATTCTAAGTATGGCTATACATAGATTTAAGTTTCTTTTTTTATGCTGGAATATGTTTCTTGCCTCCCCCCCCCCCCAATTTAAAGGTAACATTTTATCCCTGAAAATAAAGGCATATTCCACAAATCTTTCAGGGTACGGAAAATAAACGGTCACACAGTAATATTTCACAACTATCTGCATTGTTCCTGTCTGGGGTCGGCTCACACCAGACATTAATCCTTTCCCAACGCTATCAACACCTACTGCTCTTAAACACACACGCCCATCCATTAACTTGGGGTTACATCAATACACGATTTCATTACACAAGCTAATTATAGACACCCGTTATCAACACCCACGAGAGCGAAGAAAGACCACAAGAAATAACGAATGAATCCAAGTCGAGTGAGAGGGTCGGCCATGTTGCCCCACACTGAGTGTCTGGTTACCTCCACGTTGTCCTTGTTGTCTTGTTGCCCTCCTTGTCCTTGCTAAGGTTGCCTTGTTTCATGGCGCGTTTTTCATTGTTCTTGTCTGGCGTTTTTGTATTTGTTGGTAGGAATATTCACGTATATATCTGTGCATTTGATGTAGTATAGGTTGTCAGATACCGGTTGTGTTACTTTTCTTTTGTGTACTACATTGCACGGGGGCTGTATTACAATAATGTGTTGTGTGTTGCATGGTAGATGTGTTGTTGTGCTGGGGTTATTTGTTTGTCAAGATCGTAGCTTGGCAACCTGGCCACACGATGGTAACATTCCTGGTAAATTAGAGAGAGAGAGAGAGAGAGACGGAGGGGGGGGGGTGTCCTTAGCTGCTAAGATTTCACTTTTTGGGAGAATCTAGTTCTGTGTCTGGCTAGCACACACAATTGTCTTATGCCATACTGCCCTAGTTTGCCAAAATCACAATATAGAATGAAGCAGTTGTTTGTTGCGCGTAGAATTATGACGATTTGATTTAGGAAAATATCCAAATATTGTGTTAAGGGCTTCATGTGCTTTTATTGGATAAGCATTTCTTCTGAAACTACTGAATCTATGCATTTTAAAGCACCTAATGAAAATGATAGATATTATCATTGAATGTTTTATTAACCGTTATGACTTCATGATTGTTTAGTAGAGGCTGACTGATAACCGACCACCTGTACTGCCAGTCCATGCCTGACACAGACATAGTGCAAGATGGTCTGACGGTGCCACATCTATAGGAAAAAAGGTCCAACATGTAAAATATAACTTGGATTCTGAAATGATATACGTGAGACCGGGTCGTATTGACGCTTTTCTGGCCGCATGACAGCTGCAACGTTCGCGACATTTTTAATGCCTCTGGAAGCCGGGTCACATGGCTGGTTCTGCCCTCTTGGGGCAGCTCAATGGAGGACATGGCTCATGCCTTACACCAGAGCGACGCGTCGTCCCTAAGGGACCTGCTACTGTGGTGGGTGGGTGGTAGTGTGTGGTGGTAGGGGTCTTGTAGCAACAGGACTGAGGGTGAATGTAGTGTACATACACCTGCTCTGTCAAGTAGTTTATTTGCAATACCCATTCGTATTGTATGTTATTGTTGAGTACTCTATGAAGTAAACCTTTTGTTTTTTTTTTAACTGAAAAAACTCGACAACCGTTTGCCCTTTTTTTGTGGTTTGAGCTGCTGGGCTATTTGTTGCTGCAGCTCTTCCTCTAGAAACAAAATTGTGACTATTTAACAAGGCATATTTACTACAATAATGGACTTCCCTGATGTCCAGTAATTCATTGATTCTGCTTCGTGCAAGTTTCCCAGTAACCTCTTAAGTTTTCATGTGGGATGTAGTAGATACGCGTCCCACAGAAAGTATTTGGTATAGTCAGATTGAAATATCCCAGACTCTCACTGCAAGTTTCAACATATCTTAATTGCTCTGCCAATTAGTGTGGTCCAGTATCTGACGGTTTACACATTAGGACAATTACTAAATTATGGTTTCCATTGATAATGACGAGCGCTTGCACAGTATCGCATGAAGATCTTAACAGCTCGATGCAAATGAGTGAATCTTTTACGCCGAGCCCGGCGCTCTGTCTTACCTGAATATATTGTTTTTCTGGATCTTGTTTCCATGTCACTAGAGCACCATTTGTAAGGTTCTGCAGATGCTTCTGTTACTGCAGCTGCTTCTGTTAGTAGGCCGTTTATAAATGGGATTTCCTTTAAATCTTTCGCAGGAATCAAGGAATGTCTTGACATGAATATAAAGGCAATATATGCTCTATTTAAGCATACTCCCCTCCCCTAAAGGACAGTCTTAGGGAATTTGAGTATGGGCTTGCCACCCCTGGCAGGCTGATCATGGCTCCTGCTGGGAACAACGACCATAATCTTGATTCTGCATCTTATCAAACGTTTCCGATATATCGTCTTATGTCTATATATGTATATATGCCATTTTCAGCGTTTGCGAGGTAACGGCAGGAACGGACGATGAATTGGTCTCATTTGCCCACATCCATTATATATATATATATATATATATATATATATATATATATATATATATATATATATATATATATATATAT
>JAYMFT010019685.1:0-16483 GCA_038088735.1 Panulirus argus
ATATATATATATATATATATATATATATATATATATATATATATATATATATATATATATATATATATCATAAATATCCTAATTTCAAAAAACTCTTCAACTACTCATATGGTAAATCATATGAGTCCTATACTTCCCAATAATTCTATCATACAGTAGGCAGGCAAACACAGCATAAGCCTTTCCCTTCCCCCCTCCCATTACAATGAAAATTACTAAGTTTTCTAATGATCTCTGACAAAAGACAATCTATATTGCTAATGGTCACCTGCAACTATTACATTCAGTTTGTTGTGGCGTATGGCACAGGTTTGTGCTTAGCTTGTACATGCTTAGTTAGGTTGAACTTAAGGTTGGCTCGGTGTGGGCAGTAGGGGCACTTGAAGGGCTTTATGCCTGTGTGAATAACTGCATGCCTACGGCAGTCTTTAGCATTGTTGAAGGTCTTGCCACAAGTAGGGCAGGCAAACACCTTGTCGGTGGTCTTCAGCAGCCTCCCAGCTCCCATCTGCTGCCTACTGGCTGTGGGAGAAACTGCTAACGGCTCTGACAGTCCACCAGTGGATGAAGAGATCCTGCTAAGTGGAGGCTGCACCCCCCCTCTCTGCTTGCCTATAACTCCTAGATCCCAGGTGGTATAGGCGCTCCACTCCCCTGATCCCTGAAACACAAGGGTGTGCTTCAGGCTTCACACCTTCTGCCATGTACTACTCCCCATACAATTACAAGCTGCAACTATTAAGAAGCGGCAGATACCTAGAAATTCTTTGTACCTGAAACTTCATGTGGTTGGTGAACTTTTCTTTCAATGTAAAAATCCTAATTTCTGATATCATGTCTAAACCAATGAACCAATGTACATTCTTTGCAATCATTCCAAGCACTGAAGGTATGTTTCCCATTTCAATGCAGAGACTGTTTTACTCAAGGTTCCCTAAGATCTTCAAAGGCTATCTTTAACAGCTCTGGTAAAATTACTTACTGGAAATTCAAAACAAAAGCAACTATTATCTTGGATGTTTAATGAGATAATGTTAATCAGCCTACCCTAAATCACAAAACCTGTCACTTCATCCTATTTTAGAACTATTTCAATCCAACATGGGAACTATCTTTACTTAAAATCAGTGGAAGTTATAAATCCATGCTTTAATAAGGTATTTTGAAAACCATATTTTTACTTCAAAACACCTGTGAAGTTTTTTGTTAAAATATCATAGGTTCAAAAATATTACATTTTTCCTTCAGCAGAGTTTGCTTTACTGGATGGAATAATACTGAGCTACAAATATGAACACAAACCCATGCTTTGATATCACACAATCTAAATTACAGGTGTTAACAGTGTAAACCACTTGGATAATTTATCACATTTTATTGAGACACTCTATGTCTGGCTCTTGCCCTACATAAAGAACACAATCAAGAAACCTTTTAACAAGTACAGGTATTGACGTATTCATAAAGATGATACAAACAAATTCACAAATCTAAAGCAATGGGATCCAAAACTAACAGGTTCATTAATATCAAAATTTGTGAAACCAAAGTTTACATATCCCTAATATTCCGAATATTTAGGGTTACTTAGCCATGTACCATAATAAATATTACATGTTCTACCAACAATTAGACTGATCCCTGTAGTCTGCAGTTTTCATGATCTTTGGCCATTTCCCAAAAGAGAGAATACAATTACTAGCAAAGTTCAGCATAAAACATTGGTAGCATATAGAAGCTCATTTTCCTAATACAGGTGCAAATGGCATCTAATTTTTCTGCATATGACCATAACCTGCTAACTAACTCTTTAGTTCATATCTCCTGTTAATAGGGTGGACTGTAATGCAGTGTGTGTCTGAAACACAAGTTTACTGCCAACTCTACCTCACAAGCATGTACCCAGCACAATAAATAGTTATGACAATGACTGCATGTGTCTTGCTCTGATATGTCGGGTAAGGTTAGGGTGCTGATTGGCCCTGTAGGGACAATGGGGACAGTGAAAAGGCCGGACCCCAGTGTGTGTCCGCATGTGCCTCTTCAGGTCCCCTGCCCAACCAAAGGCTTTACCACAGAGGGCACACTCATGGGTCCGATTGGTCCTGGTGTGAGAGGAGGACCGGGCGAGGGGTGGCCAAGGGTGCCCCCCCATGACCACCTCTCCTCGCCTCTTAACACGCATGACTGGCAGCTCTCCCTCCTCCCCCTGCAACACATAAACCTACTCTCAGAACTTTTTCATGTATCATATACAACAGTAGCACCAGCATACTATATTCTAGTTACAGCTTAACATTTTCCTAAATTTCTGCTGCATCAAGAAATGTGGTTTCCAATACTCATACCCCTCCCACAACCATGATTAGAAATGCACTTGGCTTCCTGGGTTAACTGACATCTGAACTTCCTGCTCTGACAATATATGCACCTCCTGACTGGAGTGAACCTGAGCTTCTCGATTCAATAGCATATCAACATCATGACCAGGGTGAACATTCATTTCTTGACTGGGGTTAATACCACCTTCTTGATTCATAGGCATATCAATCTCCCTATTGAGAGACAAGTTAATTTCCTGATTCTGAAGCATACTTGTTTCCCTACTAGAAGTCATACCAAGTCCCTGACTAGAGGGTGAATGAATTTCCTGACCAGAGGCCATGTGCCTTTCTTGGTTTGGGCCTACATGAATTTCTTGACTGCAAGGAACGTGTACTTCCCTCTGTGGAGGACCCTGAACTTCCAGTACAGAATGAGCCTTAATTTCCAAATTTTGGCGGGCATGATTTTCTCGGTTAAGTGATCTTTGAATTCCAGTGTTACGTGGAACCTGCACTTCACGGCTAGGAAAAAGTTCACTTCTACGGCTAAGCAATAACTCAACTTCACGGTATGCAGGCAACTTATTACTCTGGGTAGCCACCATATGAATTTCATCAGTACTCTCCCTATCACACTGTTGATTCTGAAATGCTGGGGTTAAAAGGTCACGGTGCCTATTACGAATATGACGGATTAGGTTATATTTTAAGGCTGAACTATGAGGACAAATGGGACACTTGAAAGGTTTTTCCTTTGTATGAGTTAGAAAGTGATACTCAAGATTTTGTTTCCAATTTCTTCCGTTGAATAGTTTACCACAAACTTTGCATACATTCCCAAGCAGTTCGGCTCCAATCTGTAAAAAGAAAACAGCCTTCATCAGACTAAATTCACTTGAATTTCTTGTCACCCCTAAGCCAGATGGGAACTTCGTACAACTCTACATAGCTTTCTTCTCGCAATTCAATTTCATAGAATCAAAACTTTTAATTAGTTCTTGTTTAAATCCACAATTTAAGACGGCAGCTTTGCACAAGGAATTTTTTTATATAAATTCCCAAACACTATAAAAGTGATAAATCACAATCAACAATCATAGATCTGGTCAGTTGTGGATACTCTGTGCTGTCAACATTTTGAATAACACTACATTTAACATTCAGAATACTACAAAGACTGCCTTACTTATCAATCTGAGTTTCTATTATTTTCAGTTTTCCATGCTCCTTTCCACTTCCGTTACATCCATAATTATTCCTATACAAACAAACAAAAGTAATTCCAGCATATGGTAAACATGGCATTCATAAAATCCAACTACCACTGAACATTTTATCTCAATATGTTTCAGCATTACCAAATTGCTTTCCTGATCTTTCATGCCTAGACTCTATTCAATGTCATTTCCAAAACATAGAAAAATTCAAGGCTGAATCAATTCATCAAACATTTTATCAAAATTACAAATAATTACTATAATCCTGTCTCTCATCACCTTGCCTTGGCAACAGACTGTATCAAGGATGAATATAACCTAGTTTTCTTTTAAAAGTGAATCATCTGAAATTTATTCAGTCCCTGACAACTTTCTGTGCACTGACATGATATGCGCTACTAGATTCCCTTTTCTGTTGGAGGAATGACTGCACTGTGGACACTTAAAGGGTTTCTCCCCAGTGTGAATCATAGTATGCCGACGAAGGTTAGAAGAGTCCGTGAAGATTTTGCCGCAGTATCTGCAGCTGAAGGTTTTGAGCCCTTCCGGAACAGGTTTGGGGTTGATCAAGAGCCTCCACCGAGAGGTTACTCCACTTAGACCAGCCTCATCAATGAGGCTGCTGCTCAGCTCTCTTCGGTCACTCTGCAACAAGGATGACCTCTTGTGAACAATGCTTACTGTTCCACTGTTCCACCTTTAGAAAATCTGCATGCAGGACTCTACATCCACAATGTGTATTAAAAAAAAAAAAAAAAAATAAATAAATAAAAAAAAAAAAAAAAAAAAAAATCCAACCTGAGATTTTATTCATTTTTCTCAGAAGTAAATCCATACAGGAAATCCAACAAAAAAAATTACAAAGCCAAACATGAGGCGATCCCAACACAGATTCATTTGAAATTTCTCCAAACTTATCCATTAGGATTTACACTCCGCCCCTATAGATGGCTCTGTGAGTACACCGGAAGATTTACAGCCCCACTTGATGCATCTCCATGCTTATTCATCATATGGACTGCCATGTTACCTTTTCGGTTAGCTCGGTGGGGGCAATGAGGGCATTTGAATGGTTTCTCACCCGTGTGTACCATAAGGTGACGCTTCAGGTCGGTGCCAAGGACAAAAGCCTTAGAACAAGTCGGGCATTGATACCTTCTCGCGTATGGGTCTACCATAGCAGTGTTTCTCTGCAATGAATAATAAATTCTATCAACTGTTGTACCTTGAAAAAGATACTGTACAATGAAAGTGGAAACAAGCTATGTCCACTCTGTGATTACCAGAAACATAGCAAAACCCTTTCCAGTGAATTAGTAGGGGTCTATTTAGATATCACTCAATAAAATGAACCCACCTTTTTCATGATTAACCCATCTCTATAATATACATGTATTTTTTCGAAGAAAACTGCTTATTGATTACAATAAACAAGGAAATCTTTCTGATGTTTAATCATGCCAAAACTGCTTTGAGAAAATCTCTAACAAACATAGATGTATAAACTATCACAGGAAACATGTTTTTATTTCCTCATTAACACATTCTTACTTTTCATTAATACACTAACTTTAGAAATATACATTGTATCAATGCATATATGCAAAGGCAATGTATATGTTCCAACACAAAAATTCTTCGGGTAATCTGGCATGGCAAATAAATTGTTCTTACTAATTTATTATACTCATTATGAATTAACATTTGATACATTGCACAATAACAAAAAATTCTAATTTTCAATATTTTTGCTATCATCAATACCAGTATTAATTACTTATATTTCAGTGAACAATGTACATCATTCAATAAAAAATCTAAAAACCAATAATAAAAGTACAAGTCTGTTGGTAATGAGCCTTACGGGAAAACAAATCTAAATGATTTAATGTATCTTTTGAGCAATACAAACTTCACATGAGCAATACAAAAATTCAAAGATTGATGTTAATCCTGAAGGATTAAGGAATGAAAAGCTGACATTGTATCTTTGCATATTCTAAATACACGAAGGATAACTTCATGTCAATTCCTTGTGTTCATGACTGAACTACGACAATCAAATCAACAGTGACAACACCCAACACAAGAGGTAGTGACATCAGGATAGATGCATAAAAGTACCAACTCTGTGTTGAAAGGCATTCCTTTGAAACATTTTTCATTCTTAAGCACTGAGTCAATAATTACTACCACATCTTCAGAGTGCACCACTGAAATTAGCCCTGAATCTTAATATTCATCAGAGTGCGCCACTGAACTTAGCTATGAATCTTATCATTCATCAAAATGAAAATCTGAATTTTGCCAGTGACTTGAATCCACATTTTCCTTTTCTTAACGTAATACTGACAGGCACCTATGGTATCAGTGCCAACCAGAAGTACATGCATGCTTCCCACATAAATCACACATCTACACTATACCATGCACAACCCACTCCTTTTCCTGAACAATCAAGCATGAAAGTGAAAGCTATGGCATATGAGTCTGTGTGTATAATTCACTAGAAACAAAAAAATGTGTAGATCAAAGAATATTGGGAATCTAAAGTTCAAATTTTAGCAAAGAAATGAGTTGATTTCCTCAACCCAACCCAAACTCACTATACCATCAAAAAGGCAAGAGTTCTGGGGAGTGATAAAAGTCCATTATAATTTCACTATTTCAAGCTAGTGTCTTCTACGAATGTGATCATCCAAGTTTTCTTTGCGATTAGTTCGATGATGACAGTGTGGGCACTCATAGGGCTTTTGTCCAGTGTGGATCATAAGATGCCTCTTCATTTTGGCTGGCCCCACTAGTTTCCCACACAGAGAGCAAGGAACCCTCCCAAGATGTGCCGAGTCGAAGGTAAGACTCCTCATACTCTGGGGTTGTACGGCCCACTCGTTTCTTGTCTGCAAGGAGTTGTGCCCAGTCAGCAATTTACCCCAAGTTTCAAGTCACTTATTAATGCTTCTTGTACATCTTCAAATGGTTCATCGCAATACAAGTGACTGCATCTCAAACTTCAAATAACACGAAATTAAGTGAACCTCACTTTAAAAGTGATCACTAAAATGAAAGTGATAAAATAAACACACACAAACATATCAGCAGTCAGTTTTCTGATCATTTCCGTTAAGAAGGGAGATATTTCATCGGTGATGCTTTCCTAATAGAAAGATTAATTTTCTCAAACCCAAACCAGTTAACGACAACCGCCTTTCCAACTCGTGCACATATTCGCTTTACGTTAAAACTTGATGCAAAACAAGTCATCATTGCATTCACAAGCTATAAGCCACCTTATGCATTATAAGCTTAGTCAGCTTTCATATTCTATATACTGAACACTAAAAAATTTTTCAAGTACAACAAATAAGATAAAAATACAGATTCTAAGATGCTGCAAGTTAATATTTATACCAATATATAAAAATTCAAAATAAGGTTTATTATAAAATACTGTTTATGTACAGCATACATGTATTTACATGTGTAGGTATGCATATGTTTGCATCAATGTGTGTGTGTGTGTGTAATTACCTATTCGCACTGTATGGGGAGGGAGTTATACACTTGTGGGGTATGGTCATTAACATTTTTTGCTATCACACAATTTTTAATTATAAGTGTATGTTATCCGCATTACCCAATGTCCCCAGTCATTACAGTCCATTCATCCATCACTCATTTACTACTATACGATTACTTCTTTACATTAATTTTCATAAGTTTTTGTGTAATTTCATGCTGTTCTCTGATTGCTCTAATGCTCTAACCCTACTTCTCTTGAAGAACTGTTCACTGTCCACATCACTGACCTCTTTGGAAAATCTAAAGGTTGTTATCATGCCAACCCTTGCACTTCTCCCTTCTTAGGTTGGCAAATTTGAAGCCTTTCACCTTTCCCTCTAACTCAGCTCTCTTAATTTTGGTACCATCTTTGTTGCCCTCCTCTGGACCTTCTCTATTACACCTTAGTGCTTCTTTAGAAAGAATAATCTATTTCTAGCCTATGTAAGATATGACCAGCTTGCTTAACATTTTCTTACCCATACAGCTATTCTATTAATTGCTAAGTTAGAGATGATGTTGAATCCCAAGCCTTTCTCTCTCTCACTCACACAATCTTAAAAGCTTATTTCATGCTACATAATATATCATATTGAGACCTTTATTCACTTTGTCCCATTCTCATTACTTTCCATTTGCTCTGACTGAATTTCATCAACTATGTATCTGACTAACTCTGAATTCTTGTTTTGGTCCCCTTATGAGGTGATGCAGTCCCCCATTTTCACTTCCTTGATAACATTTGCATCATCAGCAAACACATTTCAGTAGGAATCCATACCTTTAAGCAAAACATTACATAAATGGATCACCTCAAACCATCTGAAGAAGGCTACTCTTACATGCGTCCTTGCTCCCTTCCACTGTGAAAATCTTCTATTCAATAAAGAGGATTTCCCCTTATTGCTAATTTAAGCTTCTTAGTCAGCCTCCAATGTGGTACAATGCAAAATGCTTTCTAGCAGACCAGACACAAAGAAGTCATCCAGTCTTCCCTATTGTCTTTGGCAGAGTTCACTCTCTCGTAGAAATCTAAGAGGTTTGTCATCCACAATCTCCATTCCCTAAAACTGTTCTTTCTTTCACTTAGGTAATCTCTCTGTAAAAAGTCATCCTTCTGTATTCTAATTATCTTTTTCATAACCTTACAGACCATTTTCATCAACAATACCAGTGTGCATGTATAATCACTTTTTCTTTTTTTACATTCATGGGTTCCCATCTCTCGAACATTCTCTACTATTATACAACTTCTAAAGCTTATGTATGCTGTCTGCAGCATCTTACTCCATTCATCCACCACCCTCAGTCCCCCCCCCATGATGAATTTCATGTTATGTCCAGTGGTTGCTTTATCCCTATGCCTCTCAAAGAACTGTTCCCTAATCATATTATCAATCTGTTTTGAAAACTTAAAAGTTGTGACCAAGGCACCCCTCACTATTCTCTCTTGCAAGATGGGCAAACAAAGCCTCTTGCCTTTTCCTGTAACTCTGCTATCTTAATTCTGGTACCAAGTTTACTGCCCATCTCTGGACCTTCTCTCTTAGCTCTTTGTGCTTCGTTTTGGTGAAGTGACTAAACTTAGGAAGCATACTATAGATTTGATCTTACATAGGTTATAAACAGGTTGCTAAATATTTTCTTATCCATATACTTGACAGTTATTCTCATATTTGCTAGCCAACAGTCAGTCTCCTAAACTTCTCTCCCAGTGTGGGACTATGACAACAGGGTAGGGAAGATGTTGACTCCCAAAGTCCTCAAACACAGAATCCTTAAGCTTAATTCCAGCTAGATAATAGTTATACTGAGGCCTTTTTTAACTTTGTCCCATTCCCATTACTTTATTAGCTCAGGTTCAATTTCATCAACCACATATTATGCCAACTTTGGAGTCTGTTTTAGGTCTCCTTGTAACTTGATGTAATCCTCCAAACTATTAACTTTCCTCATGACTTTTATATCATTTGCAAACATATTCATGTATAAGTCCAAACCTGCAAGCAAGTCATGTACACTGATCACGAAGAGTAAAGGCCCAGAACAAAACCCTACAGCACTTTGCTGGGCACTTCTACCAATGTGAAGAATGCTACTGTGAAATGTGTCCTTTGTTTCCTTCCTCTGAGAAAAACATTTATCCGTTGAAAGGGTTTTCCCCTTGCTCCTGACTAGTGATCCAGCTTTTTTATCAGCCTCACATGTGGTACAGCATCAGATACTTCCAGACAGTCCAGATACAAACAATCCACCCAACCTTCCCTTTGGTGTAGGACAAAGCTCACTCTTTCACAGAAAACTGAGAGAATTTGTTATATAAGATATCCTTTCCTTAAAACCATGCCAACTCACACATTTTCTTCTCAATAGAGAAGCATCCATCTACTTTCTAAATTATCTTTTCTAAAATCTTAAAAACCAAACCTGTCAGAGAGACCAGTCTGTTGTATGGTGTCTGTTTCTAGTCCCATTTCTTATGGAGAGGTATGACTTTTGCCTTTTCCATTCCCTTGGCACTCCTCTTTCCACTGAAATCTTGAACAGCACAAATTCTAGTACTTATAACTGATCTCAGGTGGTTCCTCTTTCATCTTCCCCCCCTTATCTCTTTCTTGTGGATCTTGTTATGACTGACTGGCCCTTATGTGTGTCCATTTCAAATTGCATTACAACTTGAAACAAAAATTTCAGTAGAGTACTTGGCTTTGTTAGTGTTTGTTGAAAATTTGTGCTGGATTTTTTGTTTAATATCTCTACCTTAAATTGATCCTTAAAAGTACCACCAGGAACAGCAGGGAAGCTTACAAGCACAAAAACAAGATAGCCTTGATAATGAAGACAATCTAAATTTAACTACACTTGTTCTATCTATATAGATATCTATATCTCTGATGCCTCTTTCGTTTGGGAACTTCCTTAAGACAACGGCCATGGCATAAGAGTCTCCATAACTGCTGAACTCCAGTGTTCCTTCTTAACTCACATTTACACTTGTTCACTTTCTCAAAATTTGCCACTCACTCTTCTAAAAACTTAACAAAAAAAATTATCACTCCTGAGCGCTAGGAGACTTCCAATCCTAAGCCCCCAATACAGAACCCAAAATTTAGAACATTATAACTTAACATCCATTACATATATCACTCAGAGAGAACCCCTTCACATTTCACTTCCCTCTTATGACAAAATAACAGGCTTCGTGAGCTACAGACCCTTTAGTCAAAGAATCTTCCACCATTCTTATACAGCTACATCATTTTTAACAAGTTTCTTGCTTAATTTCATGCTATGTCCTCTGGTTGTCTTATCCCTACATTTTTGACGAACTGTTTACTGTTAGTCAATCTGGTTCAGAGATCTAAAAGACTTGAGATCAGGTTACTTTTCTAACCTTTCCCTGAAACTCATACCACTTTTGTTGTCCTCCTCTATTATCTCTGCGCTTTATTAAGTGTAATGAACAAACCTAATAAGCATATTCTAGTTTTGCCAGTGGAGGCTCTGGTCGTGGACAAAAGTCCACATTCAAGGGCAGGCTTTAATTGAAACGTAAAGAGGTTAATGAACGGGGAAAAAGAAGTGACAAATGAAAGTATCTGCGAACATTGGATGAAATGAAGAGCCTGTCTTTTAAAATGTGCCAGGTCATAGTTACTGGGAAAGACATGAGAGGGTAGAGAGTTCCCAAGCTTTAGAATGTAGGGAAAGAAAGTTGCCAACAGCTACTCAGTTAACATGCAACACAGCACCTTGCCAAGTATTGAATGGTCTACCCAATGATGGGGGCACACAAGCAGCCAGCTTTTGGAAGCAAAAAGCCAAAGTAATACCTACAGAAGATGGATGGTGAACCGACTTTGTGTCGTAGAGCAAGTGAGTAAAGTTTTGAAGTTAGACTGGGAGTTTATCCGTTGAACCACTTTCAACACAACTCTTGTCAAGTTAGCATGCAAAGGTAGAACAACCACAGATGTGAGAGCAGTACTCCATACAAGGACGGATCAATCCTTAGTATGAACAGAGCAACTGTTAGGAAGAAAAGAAATTTTGGCATCTAAACAGGAATCCCTATTTCTTGATGGAAGGCGTGACTATTTCTGTAATGCTGGGTTTCCACGAAAGATTGGATGTTACAGTAATACCAAGTATGTTCATTGAGTCAAAAGGTGGAACTAAAGAACTATCAAAGAGAGAATAGTTGAGAGGAATTTTTGATAGAGAGATGGGTAGAAACTGGGTCTTACAGGCATCAAACCTCACCAGATTTCATCTACCTTACTGTGATATCCTATCCAAGTCTGAGTTTACTGAGGAAATTGTGTCATGACGAGAAACAGATCGATAGAGGGAGAAGCATAACTGAAGGATGTGGAAGAATGCAGTGTTGAGTTGTTAAGAGAAGAGTGCATTAGGTTATTTGTGGAAGACAGGAACTCATTGATAAAAGGAGAAAAAACATAGAAGACATGACAGAACCTTGACAGACACCGATGCTGACAGAGAAAAAGTGAGAGGCTGATCCACTTACAAACATGAAGACCGATTGGCCAAAGAGGAAACTAGATATGTAGGGCAACTACTAAGATTCCCCATAATCTTTCTGGGATGATGACTAGATGTTACTAAGACAGAAAAGAATATTATCAGTGGATCTCACCTTATGGAAGCCACATTTTCAATCAGAGAGAAGACCATGAGATTCACGATGTCTAAGGAGATGAAAGTTGAGGATGGATTCAAAGACTTTGGAAATGGTAAATGTTAAGGCAACAGGACAACAGATAAGTTCTGGTTTTTAAACAAAAAGAAGAGACAATCATGTGCAGGAATAAGTTCAAAGACACACTTTTTCAGTACACAGGGATGGATGCCATCAGGACCAAAAGTCTTAATTGTTGTCCAGAGTGAAAAGTGCTTTTCAGAAAGTTCAAATAAAGATTACAGGAAGGGACATAGGATTAGTAAGTGGAGCATCAGGGGTGAAGGAATGTTAGAGTCATCCTAGATAGAGTTAGAGACGACATAGAAACCAAAGAGAGTTGCTTTGACTATGGAAGGAATAACTATAGTAACATCAGAATGGAAAAATGAAGGTAAGGAAGAGTGACAGAAGTTGTTAGCAATGCTCTTAGCTAAAGACCAGAAAGACCTATCAGTGGATGACAAGGAAATGTTATCACACATCCTGGGATACAAACAGCTTACTTAATCTTTCCTTAACTATACACTTGAGAGCTATTCTAATACTTGCCAGTTATCGGTTTGTCACCTTAACTATTCACCTAATATGGGACTGTGGCAACAGGTATTACTTTAGCTTTTGCTCCCGAGAGCTGGCTGCTTGTGAGCCCCCACCACTAGTTAGACCACACAATACTTGGCAAGCTGCTGCGTCACATGATTATTATGAGGCCATCAGCAACTCATGGGAGTGCCGTTCTGATAACTGCTTCTTTCCCTACACGTCTAAGCTTTGGAACTTTCTCTACCTTCTCACGTCTTTCCCAATAACTATGACCCGGATCATTTCAAGAGACAGGTCTTTCACTTTCTCAAAAAATTCGTAAATATTTTCCTTGTCTTTTTTTCCCCCTTACTCAATTCTCTCTATATTTCAGTTAGGGCCCAGCCTTGATGTGGACTTTTGTCTGTGACCGGGTGTGTGTGTGTGTGTGTGTGTGTGTGTGTGTTATGGAGTCAACACACAAATCCTCAAACACAGAATACTGAAGCTTATCTCCAGCTAGATAATATCTACACTGAGGTCTTCTTTAACTTTCTTTTATCTCCATTACTTTACATTTGCATAGTATGAAACTCATCAACCATCTATCAGACCAACTTTAAAATCTGCTCAGTTCCCCTTTAAAGATGAAGCAATCCAACTCACTTCTCACTTCTCTAATGCCCTTTGTGTCACCAGCAAATATATTCAGGCTGAACTTCACCTTTCAGGCAAGTCATTTACATATATCAAGAGTAATTGTCCTAGAACACAACTCTGTGGCACTCCATTTGTGACAAACTGCTTGAAGAAGGCTCTTCTGCATACTTTGTTCCCATCACAGATAATCTTCCGTCCACTGATGGAGTTTTCCCCCTTAATCCTGGCTGGTGTTCCTGCTTCTTAATCATAAGCATCTCCCATGCAGTAAAGTGTTAAATGCTTTCTGACAGCATAAATACAAACAATCCTCCTAGCCTTCCCTTTTTGTCTAAAGTAAAGCTCACTCTCTTACAGTAATCTAAGAAAAATGCTAAACATTCTTTCTTATCCAGGTACTTTTTCCTCTGGAAAAAGCTATCCACTTGCTTTCTAGTTAACTAATACATCCATTTGCTTTCCAGTTAGCTTATCAAGAACCTAACAAACCACACTCATCTGTGAGACCGGTCTGTAGTTCAGCACCTGTTCCCTGTCACCTTTCTTTAGGTAGGTTTGATGTTTAAAGATAAAAGATAAAGATACTTTATTCGTCAAATTGTGATACAATAAATCTTGTATACAAAATGAAATTTTGTGGCTTTGGAGCTCCCTAGTTATAATATGTACATTGAGAAATATATAAGAAATTAATAAAGCTTAAAAATATAAAAATAAAACATTACATGAGCTATTCACAGATAACTTGATTCCTATTTTATATACACAATAATAAGTTATTATTTTTTCCTATTTCATAGTTACTATGACTATTTGCACTTAAAAGTTATGTTGATGATAGGTGATTGAAAAGTAGAATACTTTTAGGGACAAATGATTTCCTGTACCTATCAGTACCTTGGCAATCTCTCTCTCTCCTGTGACATCTGGAACAGTATTTCAAGAGGTTTGATTAGTGTATCTGCACACACCTTCAACACTCAACGTGAAATTTCATCAAGACCACAGAACTTGTATAGGTCAAGACCTTTTAGTCCTCAGTCCTCAATGCTATTGGGGTATGGTGTCTTCCACTTTGACAACCAGTTTTTGAACTTGTTATTCGGTTCCTTTGTTACCCTTACGACATCCTCTACAATTCTTCAATCTAAATCCCTTAGCCCGATAAGCTCCTCTGTAGCTGATGACATCCTTTTCCAAGTTTCTTTGTTCCTCCTTTCTTATCCTGCTTTAATAATTTCTTTCTCTCTTACACCTTGCAGATGCTGGCTGGCTGGAGCGCTACCTACATCTTTGCCATCGCATGTCTTGAAGCTCCTTTGTTCTATTATATTTGTTATTAAACCATTCTTTCTTACCATTTACTCTGTAATCAAGCTGGGATACTCATATTTCTACTCCATTGCAAATTCCTGAGCCTCTCACCACAAAGCAATGACTATTGGCTACTGAACTCTATTTCCTAACCTATGTTCAACTCTATTTCCTAACCTATGTTCCCACAATTACATCTCCTCTCATGTCTTGTCTCACCTCTGTTCTTTCACTGTCCTCATTTACCAGTCAAACTTGAGCATTACAAGATGACTTCCTTCTACTGATGTATAATATATAATATTCCCAATATTCAAGCTAGAATGAGTGAAGATGTAATCAAGCAATGATGGTATATCAGTCCACCCCAATGATTTCTTGGTATAGGACATTGCCTTATACACTAAAAATGCATCTCCACAACTCCCATCACCATGAGAATCTACATTCATCCACTCTATTCTCTTCATTATTGATATCCTCCAATTATTAGTAATTAACCATTTCTAAGAAGTGCATTTTACTGCTTCATGTTCTAAGCTGACTGTTCCTTCTTTGTTATCACTGCATATTTGTTCTGGTTGGACCATTTCAAATCTTTGGAGAATTATATGATATTATCACGAACATGCACTTCTTGACAGTTAATAGTCTCTACATATTGCATGAATGGGCTATCCTTCACTGTTTACTGAAACTTATGGCTAAACTTATGGCTATCTTTTAATTTATTAATAGAGCCAATTCTCCCTCTCCTTTGCATTCTCTCTCCCTTCTCTATCATGTGCCCCTCTGGACATAACACCTGAGGTCTTATCTCTTTAGGATTTTTGTTTCCACTATTCCAACATCAGATGCACTATCCCTTATACAATCCTGGAACTCCAGGTCTACACAATTAACTGTTAATCCAGACATTACCATCTAATGCTCCTGCATTTTCTTCAGTGATGGCAGGGCTGCTCCATCATCTTGCATCGGTTAGCATCTACAATTCCTTTTTTGTCTTCTGACCATATTCTTTGCTTTTCTCCCTATTTCCTTTGATTTATCACACTTGATTAAAATCCCAATGAATCCAACCTTCTCTTTTTGCCTCTTAGCTTACCTAAGTACTTTCTGGCAAGATGACTCCAACTTCAAATGTAACCTTTAACTGGCTGTCCCCTTATGTTTTGATTATATTCACAAATCATTCTTTCTTCTATCATCAAAATTGCATCTAGCAATTCAATAGCCTCTAGTAATCTTTTCAAAAGTATTTCTTCTTTCTTTACTCTTCTTCTTCATTTCCAGTATGATTTTCCAAACAAATGCTGACCAATGATTTATGGCTATCAACTTTCCTTTTTACAAATCCTTGTAATTTTAGTGCCAACCACTTTTCAGCTACATTCTTCTGTGTTGAATCTTCAAACTCTGTTTCTGACTTTCACTTAAATCTATCTTTTGCTAAAAGGCACTAGTCCTGTATGCTATGCACTTTTCTAAACCTTTATAAACTTGTCCAAAACTTGATCACTCCATCTCCAACAATGCATATCATTCTTTCTACAGCTTCACTCAATTCCAAGAGTACCCCAGATTGTGCAACCCTGGGTTCACATTCCTCTACATCAGTGGTATGTCCTGTGTTTGTTGATCAGCTGCTGAAAAGGCTCCTGCTACACCTCCCTGCCCACTAGTCAACAGCTTCTGCATGTGTTTTAGTACTTTACCTGAACTGCTGCCAAAATTGCACCTTCTGCACCTCCCCGCCTACTTAATGTCAATATATTCTATAACTCAACTGAATAATCTCCAGAAACATCTGAAAAAACTCATCAGACCTTACTTGCTTGCTAACATGATTCATATGTACTAAAAATTCCATCTGAATACAAGAATTTTGAATAATTTCCTTGAGGAGAATAATTATTTTGTAGTTATGTGTTACAATTTCTTTTACAATAAGAAAAATTGCCAATGAAGAGACAAAGCACAGCTGCTGAAATATGAAATGTTTTCAAACTACAAGAACATTTACACAAAAAAGGGGCGACAAAAAATTCATTTCTGTTTCATTTTGCACTACCATCATGCAATTTTATCGCGGGAAACAGCGATCAAGTATAATGAGAGAGAGAGAGAGAGAGAGGAGAGGAGAGGAGAGGGGAGGAGAGGAGAGGAGAGGAGAGGAG
>JAYMFT010019696.1:0-16482 GCA_038088735.1 Panulirus argus
ATATATATATATATATATATATATATATATATATATATATGTGTGTGTGTGTGTGTGTGTGTGTGTGTGTGTGTTCACATAATAATAGTTATTTCTTTTCTCTTTAGTTTCTAATAAACAAATAATTCTATTTAGACAAAAATGAAAAAAAAAGCTTTTGTAGGTCGTGAGGTGTTCACACATAATTAATCTCTATATCTACATGTAGATTCAGATCAAGCAGTCATGCATATCGCGATATAATATCTGAATAAGTATGTGCGTACATTTCCCAATTTGCTAATAAATATTTATCAATCATCAGGTACTACCAGACTCCGCCTGCGTGAGCTTCAACCGCGAAGAGAAATTACCTTCGAGAAGTATACGAACTCACAGGATAATGAAAAGCTCAAAATATGAGTGGTTAGAATAAATTGTATTTTAACGAGAACTCAGGACTTTTCGAGTCATTTGGATACAAAATTAAATCACTAATATTCGTAAACATATCATGAAATTAAATAATGCTGTTGCACAGAAGTTTATAAGAAAAGCGACCACTTTTTCCATTTATAAAACATCCAGTAGAACTGATCATGGGAGTTTTGCTTTATGTAACAAATTAATTTGACAATGTGTATACAAACATGCAAACATAAATACAAAAACACACATGAACAAAGATAAACTTAATATACAGACACAAGCACATACTAGCAAACTATGATGTCTGACTGCAGTACTCTAAAATTCCACAGTAACAGCAATAATAGGAAACGACACCTACACGTCGGAGCTGAACTGTAACGAATAAAGTATGCAAATGTACAATGTAAAGTGCGGTAGTACTTACCATCTCTGCTGGCTGGGTGTTGTTGAGCAGCGGAGACGACAGGTTTCAACGGCGCCTGTCACAGGATATATAGAAGCTTTTGCGTAAAACAGACAATCACTTCCCTAAATTTCTTTCAATCAATATTACGAAACAAACGTCATTCAGCGATTTTTGAAGTACTGCTCCCTCTATAGTCAGTAAACTGCGATTAAAATCCCTACTCCATTCGCATTAAAACTAGGTATACGTACAAACTTACCAATCATTTATGTATTTAAAAGCTAGATAGTCATATGATTTCCATGTCATCCACTAAGAAATGCATCAAGCGCTTTCACACCAGGATAAACTAAAATCTCAACCATTGTACCAAAACCCACTTTTCCATCATTAACCTAAATGTCTTTACTCTTGCATACAGAACTCGACAGTTGTAGGTACTCACCAGTTGAGCATGGCCACCTCTACTGGCCGCAGCAATGGGTGCTAAAGGCGTCAGCTGTCCCCCGAGTGGAGGTACTCGAGCTCCTGCCACGGCTGACCCGCTGCCTCCCAAGACCGGTCTGCCCAGAGGAGGAGGTCCAGCCAAAGGCGGCGTCCCTACAGACGGAGAATCGTGCGGAGACCGTCCGAGACCCCTCCCAAGAGGACCACCATCTCTACCGCTAAACATGGTAGGATCTTGAACACATTCGACACTCTGGGCAGATGGAGTTTGGTTGCTCGAAGCACAAATAATAATAGGCTCTTTGGGTACAAAAATTTTCGTCTCTGGCTCTTTGGGTACAAAATTTTTCGTCTCTGGCTCTTTGGGTACAGAATATTTCGTCTCTGGCTCTTTCTCTAGATTATTTGGGATTACGACACTATCTACATTAGCTTTTTCTAACTCTACTTTGTCATCGTTACCACAATCATCACAATCTGTCACATTTTCGAGTTGCCTTTCACTCGCATTATTGTTACTCTTCGTCTTGTTGCTATCATCGTGAGGTTTATCGCTAACATCAGCTTGGTGTACACAAGTGTCATTTTCCTTTCCTCTGGCAAAACTATCTGCATCTTTATCGGAGTTTATGTCATTATCAGAATTCTCCCCCTGTTCCTCGAAGTCTGAATCACTAACAAGCAAGTCGGGATTACAGCCAGATCGATTTTTAACAGATTTCTCAGTATTTCTGCGACTCGCATTAGTTGAAGTTAAGGCCGTGGGTATATATTCGGACGGATTGTTTACATCACCGTCGGAATGAGAATGATGTCCGTCATTCACTTGAGCTTTGAGAAGATCAGATACATTGACGTCCTCCTCTGTGAAGATGTCTTCGGTATAGGAATCTGAAAAAAGGTATCTATATACTAGCAAAGGACCTAAAAGTAAGAAATGTCACTTAGGATTTGTCTTAGTAATAATGTTTGTCTTGTGAAGTCATTCAAATGTTTAACGAAAAAAATATATGTTGATTAATCAAAATCAGTAACTGTAGGTGTGATAAAAGGTCATATGCTAAACATTCCCCTAGGCTCGGCTTTATATTTATATTTAGTTAATTTAAGACATTCAAGTACCTTCATGTCAAGAAAAAAATGAAGAGGAAAAGGTATAACGAACTAACAGAAAAGACGAAAGATCTGAAACTGGAAGGCTAAAAGTGAAAAAAGAAAACATACTTTAGTCTGGGAAGACACAGAACGTGGATAATAAAATCGTACAAATTACTTCGTCACGAAGACATACCAACGAGGAAAAAGCTGTAAACCTGGTGAGTTCGAAAGCATTTCCAACAAATACTCATACGTCCCTATACACAGCCAAGCCTCTCTGATGACCATAGAACATCCTAATACGTAAAGTGAATGAGGGGACTTACCACCTACTCCTCCCAGGGAAGTTCTTACCTGTACAGCTGCTCTTGGATCTATCCCTGGCAACCAGAGATCGAACCAAGGCGTCGACAGGATGGGTCCAGCTGCTCTCTCCCGTGCGCTGGTTGAAGAAGTACAGCCCCAGCCGAGAGTCCTCGCTGCATGGAGATGGTGAGCAATATCAGTGGTAGGCTACACCTTCAAGACAGATATTTCTCAGGTTATAAATGAGAAAAGCAATATCAGTCGCAGGGGACATCCTCAGACACCTATTTCTCGGGAGATAAATCAGGTTGAGCAGTATCAGTCTTAGGATACACCTCCAGAACTTTATACCACAGAGGTTAACCAGGATGAGCAATATTAGCAGTATGATACACGTTCAGACTCAGAGGTAAGCCAGGATGAGTAACATTAATCACAAGACACGCAAATGTGAGATAATGAGATCAATGCATCATCATGAGAAAACACCGCAGCACAAGTGTAAAAGACCAGTGCCACACAAAGGGAGAACATGGCAATACAAAGAAGTATGAAAGAACAATGCAACACATCAATGCAAAAAAACACGAGAACAATGCAAAACAAAGATCTATGTAACACAACAGAAAGACAGGTACAACATACTGAGCGAACAGGACAGCACACACACACATAAAAAAAAAATACAAGCAGACCACAGCGCAGAGATCAGCATAATACATAAGGGGAAGAGAACACATTAAGAGACCAGTGCAACACAAAAGGGGACAAGCATAGCACAACACGGGACCAGTGCAGCAGAAAAAGAGAATAGTATAATTGAGTAACGGACTAATAACAATAGATATACGAGGAAATTCAACATACTAGGGAAGCAGGACAATAAACAGATCCCTGCAACAAGGCTGAGGAATACAACATATTTATCTAACAGTAATCGACCAGTACACAAAGGGATCACTTATGAGAAACTACTTTATCTATGCAAAATTGGGGATTGAATATCGACTAGAAGGAGGAGAAACCAATGTATAAACAGTAAATACAACGGGGCCTGAGGACAAACGAGAGAAGGAGGAAGAGAAACCAATGTACTTATATACAGAACAGACGACAGAAGGTAGGCAGGTTACTCACACAGGGGTCCATGGCCGAGGTAAGGGCTGCAGAAGGGCGGCCTTGGCAATGGGCAGAAGATGAGGCTCTTGGGCAGCGTCGATACCAACCACCCTGCAGTACTCCAGCACCTCTGTAAACACCCAGGAAACATTGGCGGGTCAGTAACCCTTCAATTCGGTCCTTTAAACCTGTGGTTTCCAACCAGGGGTATGTGGACCCCATAGTGGCCAGTAAGCTACATAAAAAACGTGTTAAAACAAAAAGGATATTTTGGATAATATGCTTTGCTGAGAAAGATGAGTATATAAGGTAATAGTTTAATGATGTTGCAGAAGAGTGACGGATCCGCGAACGAATATTAATAAAGATGTATTGTCCTCAAGTACGATGAACACTGACAGATCTATGAGGGTGTGAGAGAAAATGGGGTGGAAGACGTATGAGTCTTTCTCTAAGTCATACCTACCCTTGTGAAAGCGCATTACGACAGTGAGTAATCACATTATAGGGTTATCAAAGCCGAGCAGTACTACCACTTCACCACTGACCACACCCAAGCTGAAACCCTCCTTGGACATCTCATTATTTGCATGTATCGTCCACTCGAACCCATGTTAACGGGAGACCCACCAACCCTCACCAGCACCGCCACACGGCTGTGGTATCCTCCACTGTCTGGCCTGATGCTGGTACCCCGATGGTGTGGGGAGGCCTAGTGCTCCTGCTTGTCCCGCCACCATCACCACTTCCTCCCCCACCTGCCACTAATGACGCCAAGCCTCCCGCTTTATAACACTCTCGTCTCCATCAATATACATTAGGAATGCATGAAACAATTACAGTCCGCCAACAGACAACCTCGACACAGACCAAAAGGTCGTCTGTTATCTGGCTTTCCCTTGTATGACTAGGTTATGACAGGTAAACTTGTCAGAGACCTTTTCATCCTCTGTTATCTGTCTTTCCCATTTACCAGCCTAGTGCCTATCTGCCTCTTCCCCCACAGCTAAACTCAAAAGATACAAAATTATTACAAACTAAGACACGACAAATCATTTTCGGTCTTAGAGTATTCTAAACACAACGATAAAAGGAATTAGCAATTAAACGACGCCCAGACGACAGTAGTATAAAGGCCTCTGCCAAAAAGGAGACAGCAAGCGAGAGTCTGCACAGCAAAACAAGGGAAAGCCTAACAAAGGGAGATACACAAGCAGGTACAACAAGGACAAGGCTTCCTGACTCAGGGGACAGGTAAAGGGCACATGGCTTGGTGCAGTGGGTGGGGAGAGAGGGGCCACAGCTGCTCGTATGAGACTTAAATATCAAGGTAAATGTCAAGAAATGATTTATGCACAATCCACACAAATCTCCCCTCTCTCCTTTCGTCACGCCTCCCATTAGAATCTACCTCCCCCTTTTCCGTCCTCCATACACCCCTTGTCCACCAACCAGCTCGTCATAACCCATCATCCTGTGCCTTAATTCAGTATTGTCAATGATCTCCACATCAAATACTCAATGCTCCTTCTATCGTTTTTCATGCAGGTCCGTATATGCAGAGAGTTAAGACACTGCTATATATGTAGCTCATAGCAAATGATGTACTGGAGGGTTTCAAATGAATGAAACAGAATTGAATAAGTTATTGCGAAATTTCCAGATGTACTTGACCATTCTCTCTCTCTCTCTCTCTCTTACATTTTTTGCCAATCGTTGCACTTCCTTGCAGCTTTTCCTGACGGTCAAATCAATATCTTTACATAGAAGCGGGACTATGAAGCGGACTATTCGGGCAGAGGAGTTTGAAGGAGAATACGGAGGGGTGGCAAACCATGGGGAATGAATTTCTGCAAATATCGTAAGTTTGCCGACATTAAGTCTAGAGTGGAACGAGACCACTACAATAGCCTTTTTAACATTACCACAACTCCACTTATACCATCACCTAATGAACTGTGTATCAACCAACGTTTTACAAGTATTCACACTTAAAAAAAATCATACTGATTACTTTCGTTAATGTGAAGTGAACGAACATCGACAAACAAAACATTTTAAAAATTTTCTTATCTTTAATTGCAAATTACTTAACTTTTATACATTTCTAATTCCAAAATATCTAAAATAATTGTACTTTAATCCTAAAACCCTTTATACCTTTAATTCCAACATTTTTAAAACTAAGATTTCTTAATTTCAATATATGCAAACCATACTTTTCAAATCTAAAATCTCTAAAAACTTTTCTTCTTAATTCTAATGCAATCAAAACCTTAATACTTCTCTATCACGCGAAATTCTCATCACTTACTCGCATATTGCAAAGAAATCGCTGGCAATTAACAGCAATTCTTAACAATCGATACCTTACGTGGGTGAGACTACGCGAACAGATTCCCACGAAGTTCATTGAAAAAAAAATGTAATAGTTTTAATTAGAGTAATATTATGGGGAGAGAAAGTGAGCGATCCTCTACCATGGCTTCATGCTATCATTGTCCTCATCTTCTCATAGATATCGAAATACGATTTATATCCATATACACACTCGTGTGTGTGTGTGTGTGTGTGTGTGTGTGTGTTTCGCACCATGTGGATGGAGGAGGGAGGTAAAAGCCACTCTCAGCAGATGGATCGATCCGATCCGGATAAAAGCAGTTCGCAGTACCAGAGCCTACGAATAGCAAATGCCAGCAGGCAAACAGCCGATCACACCACACCCTATAGCAAGCAAGCAGGGAGACGATCACAGCACACCCTGTAGCTGGCAGGGAGGCGGCCGGTCACATCACACCCTGTAGCAAGCAGGCAAGCAAGCATCTGATCACACCACACCCTGTAGCAAGCAGGCAAGCAAGGAAGCCAAGCAGAATGAAAAAAGCAGGACACCAGACAAACACTCAAGTGTTACTATCTCTCCACAAGGTGTTCCCCCACACCTTGAAACGTAAAGTTTCATCCGAAACATTTCGCATCCAAAGGACAACCCAGTACTTACAAGGACAACCTAATACTTTACAGGCACCATTTCACTTCCACTTGGGAGTGTAAAAGCGTCATGACGCTTCTCAAAGCAAAATTCATTGGGAACTTAGCCCTGAAGTGAGGTAATATGGGCTCAACAAGTTACGCCTTCGGATATTTTTGAAAGACGAGACTATATTTGCGACCTCCGTGGTACGTTTCAGTGGTTGCCACAAATGTATAGCTTGTGAAATCAGACAAACAGGGTTCGATGCTCCAATGAGAAATTTCAATTCAAAGTAAATGTACATCATATCTAATATAATACAGGTTTTTGTCAAATCTGTACGTTAGAATTCCTAAGAATCTCGCAAAAGAAAAGAGAAATACACACGAGATATAGTCTACATAATAACCATTGACATAATTCACCTAATGTTTAATCAGAAATCAATGGTATATGGTTAAGATGAAAGGCCATACCCCATGGCAAGCATATGAATGAAAAAAAAAAAGATACAAAGGCGATTGAATTATCTTGTTCAGGAGTGTAACGGAGGGTCAAGTCACAGGGAGGAGGATTTGAGCGTTATAAACTCCATGACCATAAGTGTCCCGAGCCATCAGTAAAGAACCATAATCTTCATGTAATAGCAAAATCCGCTTGCAAAACCATGACCCAAGTGTATTATTGTCTTTTAACTGCTCAGCTCAAGCTGAAGGAGACATATTCTTATGGCTCAAAACAAGCTGAGGGAGATATCCCCTCGATATCGCTCAGGCCTAGCTGAATACCAACAACCGTGCCAGACTACGTGGGGCTTCTGGTATTAAAGCTTCGTCCACCTGGTCCCTGATGTCTAGATGTGAATTATGGGGATGCACGCGGTCTCTGCCTACTCTCCCCTCACCCCCCAACACCATCCCCTTGAACGTGCGCGTGCCTCCCGGATGTAAACCATTAATTGGCAATCAGCGAGGGGGGCATACGAGAGTTGGTAATCTTATCTGGCTCTGTGTCAAAGCTTCCGTAATTATCTTATCGGTACACGTCCTTAATGATCGTACTTCGTCCTTACCCTCCGTGTCACCTTGAATAGTACTCGCTTATGGTGAGTTTACCTTCAGCGGCGGGTTTTGCTTAAGACAGTGAATCATTTCTAGTGTTTCTTACTAACCTCTTCAACTCCCGCCACACTGCCAACTCCGAAGACAACCTCAGCTTTCACAATCCCCAGCGGCTTCCTCACAACAAAGCCAGTTTCCAGCACTACTTCGACTTCCAACTTAAACAATCTCTCACAACACTGATACAACATACAACACTTAAAAACCCCGACACTGCCACAACTCACGACCAAAGTTACAACACACACACACACACACACACACATATACCAACGCTGCAACAACCAACACTTTTACAACACATTCACAGTTCCCAACACTGTTACAACAAAGAATACAGCCCCCCTATAAACAACTTATCTCCATAAAACACCTGAACTGAGCTTTTTTTTTTGGAAACAGCCTTATATAATTAACCTTAAACCCTGATAAATCCCTTGGCTTGAGCATAATTAACAAGCGTATGATGAGAGCCTGATCAATAACTAATGAATGGGGGAGCATGTGTGTGTGTGTGTGTGTGTGTGTGTGTGTGTGTATGAAAGGGATTGCTAGAAGTGGGATGGAGGAAGCTAACATGTAATCAATTACTTATTCAAAAGCCATCCCTTTAGCTGATCTCAAAAAACACAATACCTAAGAGGGAGGTCTGGGTTACAATATATGTGACTGTACATCCCCATCCTACCTTCCAACATGTCAACACACTTGTACACCCCCCCACTCCACTTTACAGCATCTCTACAAAATCCAAAATCTTCCAGTCTACCTCCCAGTATCTCTACATATTCCTACACTTTTTAACCCCAGGAAATTCCTAAATCTTCCAAACTCCATCTTTCAGTATTTCTGTATGTTCCTACATCTTTACCTCCATCCCTTAGCTCCTCTACAATCCCCTACATTTCTGTCTGCACCCTCCAGCAACTCTATACATCCCTGCAGCTTTTTCACATCATTAACCCATGTAACTCACACTCCACCATCACCAATCCAACTACAGCATCTCAACACACCCCTAGTGTTTTCCCTTCATCCTCCTCTCCAGGAACCCCTACATGTCATCATTCCACTGATTCCTTCATAAGTCTCACCTTACATCTGTTGATACATTTACACTGGTAAGGCTTCATAACCTAAATCCTTCCCAATGGCAGCTGGATGGTATTCATCCACCTGCATGAGGTTACACAGCGAGTGAAAAGTAAATTTGGCAGGACTGTGTCACTGAGAGTACAGTCTTGTCAAGGAACTTCTCACTCCACAGGAATCCTCATTTCAGTGTTACTAGGAGTAAGGGAGCCTTGAGATAAGTATAAAGTACAATGCATTGAAACTGCAGCCCCCTATCCACAACCAGGCCCCTCTGCAAGGGGAATGACTTCTAAAAATTATGCAGCTATAAGATAGCATGTGTTAGAAATTTTAACTCTAACAAAAAAGGGTCTTAAAAGCAAACATATATTTGTTAGGGAAACCTGCCACAGCCTGTAAAGCATAGGATTTTAAAAAGAGCAGAGCAAGTTTCAGAGCTGATTATGGACTGAATTAATGGATTAATTCTAAAAAATGAGAAGTCTGTAAATGTGGAACTGAAAATGCTGGCTGATATTTAGTAAAGCAAAGTGTGTAAATGGTGAATACATATACAACAGGATTTGAGGCAATGGCAAGAGAATACAAATATTTGTGCAAGAAAAGCTTTAATGAAAAATCAGCAACATTTTTTAATGCAAGAGAACTCTGCATACAAATAACTACAAGAGGGCATTCACAACTCTAAATATTCACTGAATATTTGTTGTTAAAGGGCTTTATCCAGTATAAATATTGTGCACCCTGATTGGTTTGGTATTCCTGGGAAAAAGTTTTTTCTAAGCTTTTTTTTCTAAAGACACTTAGTAGTTTTCACATAAACTTCCTTATGATAATCTACCAGTAGTCTAAATATTTTGTATTGCAATGCTTGAGACTGATGGCAATCTGAGAAAATGATCTTTCCAGTCAATGGAATACTTTCACACTAGCAGACACTCTCTTCCCTACCTCATAAACAGCATCATACATCTTCATGTTGTCTATGTTGATACTGCTTGTAAAGAATACTGTTTAAAGTGCCACTCTCTGGGGCTATATCATTATTGGAATAAATGGCTATATGACTCAATAGCTTATACTTTAATGCTTTGAAATCAAGAGACTAGAGTCAAGCCCATCCCATACACTTGATGTAACTGAGCAAAGCACACTCGAAGGTATGGCTTTTTCAATATTTCAGCCATCTGTAGAACGTTTAACACTTTTTATCAATAACATCACCATTTTCTTCATATGGTCATCACAGCTTTATGTCAAGCAATGAAGCCTACTTTAGCCATGTTACTTTTCTCACTTAACCATGGCCCATTTACACCTTTTATTTCTCATCCGCAAAGTTGTTATGATTTCAACAATATAAGTGAATGCTATTCATCAAAATAAGTCCTCAAGAGCATAACAAACCCATAAGTCAAGTAACTGCACAAAATCAGATTGTAAATAATGGAACACACACAGCCCTGTCTGCGGTATCTTTTCCGTTTTATTTGACACAAGACTTTGCTAGACAGATATGTATAATTCTTTCACTAAAGGGAAAATTCTGAGGCAATTAATCTGGATAAAAAAAGAAGTTTGATAGTTACTGTTGTCCCTGATATTTAAGCAAATGTTTTTTCATGTTCCATGCAACAATCTTACTCTTCAGTGGATCTTATTTACACATCTAACCAGTCACTTTTGCAGGGAATCATCTATATATTTAGGTTTGAGAGCAGACCTTATAGTATCCTCCAGTTCTTCATCCTACATCTACGTTATGATGAATTCAGTTTTAAGAAGTTTAACAAAACTGAAAGCTTGGGTAATCTCTCACCCTCTTCTGTGACGTTGTAGTCTGAGGTGAACACTTCCTCTAATATTGTCTGCTGCTGAAACTGAGTAGGGTCGTCTTCTTCGTCTGTATGAATGGAGTGTTTTTCCCCTTCAATCGTGTTGTTCATCCTTCATTCCGCCTACCCAAGGCTCTTCACAGGACCTCCTAGTGTTATTCCTTGAGGACCACTAGCCGCCATGTCCATATCCCAACTCGACAACGTTCAGGCTATGACTGTCATCACAGGGCCGTCCTTCACCTGCCTGGACCCTCAGGTTTTGGGTTTCCAGGGCAACGGGGAAGCTTCTCCCCAAAACAAAACAAAACAAATGTGAAGATGAATCCCGTTTTCTGTGTGGCCACTGTGTCCGGATGCTTAACTTTAGTTTAATTGATTTTTTTGATTCGGTTTCTCTTTAGTAGATGTAAAGGGATTTAATTACTTGAAGCAATAGATATACAAGATAGACTGATGAGATAATATCTTTATTGTTCAGTATCAATTGGTGACACAATCCATAAATGACAAACAATAAATATACCTTAGAACACCGTAAGTACATTCCCAGCTTACTTCCATAGTCTAGATTTGCATACCAAAAAAATGGATTTTATCCTTTAGTTTGAGTTGATATCCTCGAAAAGAACATCCACTAATTAGAGGAAAGGCAAGAAAGAGAGATATAACGTGCGATGATACTGATAAACCAAAAAATCTGGAAAAGATCCCACAGTGAATTATGTGAAAATATCAGTAATCACGATTAAATTTTGTTAGATTTTTGCTGACCATTATCAAGGATAGTCACACATGAACAAATATTATATCTAATTCTTTTTAGTAAATTTCTTTTGGGCCTAACCCATCTGATGGATATCATCATACTCATTTGAATTCTAAATAAAATGAAAATTACATCTAATCGTAATTTTTGTTCATTTGCATAATAAAACACTCTCAATGGAAAAAGTAAATTATATATTTGTATTTTTCTTAACTTATGAATAGCAGATGTAGAAGACGCCGGCTGACTTTGCATCGCAAGCAAAATACCAACGGCGTTGGAAGTGCAAGAGACGTTTACATAATTCCTGAGCGATTATGGCTGGTTCATCTTCTGTTCACGATGGCTACCGCAATCCTCTGGCCTCTAGGTACGCCTCCAAGGAGATGTCATTCAACTTCAGTGAGAATAAGAAGTTTGTAACCTGGCGCCGACTATGGACGTATCTGGCTAAGGCAGAAAAGGTGCGTGTGATCGGCGAAGTTTGCGTTCGCTTTATAGAGGAAGTATCGCAAGGAGTAGGGCTTGCAGTTGTTATATACATGTATATACTGATATTTGGAATACCAGATGTAGGTTGGAAGTTATTTGCTGATATGTTGATATGCTGGAACATTGGGTCAGCTGTTATCATACCGACGGTGATATTTTAGCCTAAGGTCAACGAAGTCCAAAAACACGAGAATTGCCCAGTTTTATCATGCCACTTCATTAAGTGTAGAGTTACATGTGTAGTTTTTTTATGTGAATATTAGATTGATATCATCAGGATAATTTTTCCTCAGTGTTGATGTTGAACACGGGTACTGTAAAAATGATAGTGGGTGGGCTATGAAATTCATGGAAAACGTGGGGTTAAGCAGTAAAATACCTTTTGACTTGGTAGTGCCAAATACAAAATCAAAATACCCGCTTCTATGGATATTATGTCTTTATTTGTCACCAGTGGGCCAAATGTTATATCAATATTAATTTTTTGACCTATGCACACTGTTATTGGATTCATTATTAAAGAAAAATATATTTAGATAGTAAATTGCAGGTCTTATGTGTGAAGAGATGAATTTTGATCTTACTAAGCCCAGCAAAAGTCATCAGAGAGTCCTCACATGTAGCTGTCTTGAAGTTCTGGGAAAGTGTTAGCATAAGATCGTCAAACCAGTCAGTCTTACCTAACCTCCAAGTACTTCACTGAAAATTTATGATTAGAAAACCCTTCAGAATTATTGACAGAATTTTTTATTTATCAAGGAAAAAGTTGCAAGGAAGGTAAATGATAATGGCACAGTGCCATTTGATCTATCTATCCTATCATACCTTTTGGCAAAAGAATTACCACAATAATAAAACACTTAGGGAAGGTAGAGTTTGGAACTTGAACATAAGGTATTGAATTATTAGATAATTGTATCTAAATATTTTGTATGTCGTAATGGCCAATTGCGTGTTTTCATAGATTAGAAATTTCACATATTGTTAGGTTTAGGTATACTTTTTGATAATAATATTGAAAGGGAATGATATGTATAAGATAAATTGACAAGCCTTGTATTCAGACATGAGTGCAAGTATTAGTTGACACTATCAGAATTTTGTAATCAGAAATTATTTCATGTTAGACGTTGAGTATACTTATCAGGTTAGCAAATACATCCCCCAGGTAATTCGATGTCTGCCTTTTGCCAGTTTGCATGGCTGTGGTTGTGGTATCCAGTTTGGCAAAATTATTTTCTTCAAAAGATATGTGGCAGTATTTACTCCGCCTATCCCCAGGTAAATGAAAATGGAGTTAATTGTGTGTGTGTGTGTCTGTATAGACATAGATTAGATAGGTAATTTTCAAGAATTTTTATAGCTTAAGATTCCTTAGAAGAGTTGACTAAAAATTTGCAGTTTGACATTCAGTATAATGGGTTGCAACTTTCCCTAGAATCAATTTAGGTAAAACCCACACAAAACTCCACATAATGATGGCACATTACATGCACGAAGTCTTAGAATGCCTCAGATTTACACATCCTTGTATGCAGAACCTTTATATTTGAAAGTTAAAAACTTTCTATCCTAACTGGCTGTGGTATTTGTGAATGCCTTGCTAATGTATATGCATCTGATGTCCTTTTTTTTTATTGTAACTTTTATTGTAACTGTTTCTTCAGAGAATAGACTGCTAACCAGAAATTAACATTAAGTTTCATCCTTCCAGGAGCTGGGCCTCCCAATTACAGATGAGCAGATTATAGAAATGGAAAGCAACTTAATTAACATAGATTATGACCAGGCTGCCAGAGAAGAAAAAGAGACAAGGCATGATGTTATGGCTCATGTCCGCACCTTTGCATCGGTGTGTCCAACTGCTGCTCCTATCATACATCTTGGTGCTACGTCATGCTATGTGGGAGATAACACTGTAAGTATATACTACTGTGTATATATATATATATATATATATATATATATATATATTTAGGTGTAAGTTTTACCTTTGCTTTTATCCCCATGATAGCAGAGATGGCACAGGCATCTCATTGCAGTAATCGTGGCTATCTCATATATGCTTCAGTGTAGCTTATACACCACAGAGGTCCTCTGGAGGCAGATGTATCATAGAGGATATTAGAAGTTAGGTAGATTAATAGATTATTATAGTGAGTGAAGGAAGGAAAAACTTGAGTATGTGTGGCAAGATTTCCATTAAGGAAGTGTAATGTAACTTGGTATAGTATGCGAAGGGTAAACATGAGTCTGTTGTAGCAAAATGATCAGGTTAGTGCATATGGCCAAATTAGGTCCCTTAAGAAGTGGATGTTGATTTGGGAAATAAGTATGATACAAATGCCTTAGTATTTTAAGCTTACTGGAAGATGGACTGAAATTTATGTGGTTGTGAATGAAAGAAGATACAGTTTAAGACTCAGAGTGAATTTTGAAGAGCTTAAAGTAGTAAGGGAGTAAATTATGACAACTTGGGCACTTTGGACTTATTGGTAGGATTGATTTTTGCTTGATATTTATTGCAAGTAATTGCAGATGCAAACAGGAAGTGAAAATGAAGGACTGGATGTGGATGTGGGAGAGAGCTGTCATGCACAAATATGTATGTAGATATGTTGTATCTAAGAATGTATGTAGATGTGTTGTAGCTAAGGATACTGGAGTAGCACATGAATAAGCAATTGTATTGTAAGTCTGGAAGCATCATATAGGTCAAAGAAGATGCAGATTGTTGACTTTGATAGACTGACATTGGTTTGAAAATTCCTGTGATGCTAAAATTGTCAGTACTACAGGATTTGATTGTTCTCCGCGACGGCTTTGACATCCTGTTACCCAAGGTTGCTCGATGTATCCAACGATTTGCCAAGTTTGCCAGGGAACAGAAAGATCAGCCCACGCTTGGCTTCACTCACCTCCAGTAAGTTAAGCTTATGCATATTTATGTATTTCCTTCTTGTGCCTCCTGCATGGCTCAGCAGACACTTAGCGGTCACTTTGTCTGTTGTAATATATCCATCCATTCATCGTCTGCCTTTCTTCCATTTTTTAAGGGTTACACATTAACCATGAGTACTAGAAAGAGAGTTTAAGGAATAAGCATAGGAGAGTTAAGTTAAATGTGACTTGTGTTCATTCCCTTTGGCATGAATATTTATTTACCCACTAAAAGAGTCTCCTTCTCATGTATTCCTAAAATTTCTGTTATTTTGTTAACTTTCTATAGGGAATGCTCTTAATTCATATGTTTTTTTAGGCCTGCTCAGCTAACAACAGTTGGGAAGAGGGCAAGCCTCTGGGTGCAAGAACTGCTAATGGATGAGCAGGCTTTATCCAGGGCACGGGGTGATCTTCGCTTCCGTGGAGTTAAAGGCACAACTGGTACTCAAGCATCATTCCTGCAATTGTTTGAAGGTAAGAGCTGTAATGAAAATCATGAAAGGTAAAAAAAGCCTCTCAAAAGGAATAGTTCAGCCAGACCTAAAGTATGGAAATGAAACATGGGTATAAGATAGTGGAATGAGAGGGAAAGTGCTTGTTGCAGAGTTAAGTTTTCAAAAACTTATATGTGAAATGAAAATATAAAACAGAAAGATATGAGGATTTGAGTGGATATTCAAAAGCAAAGAAGGAAGTCATTGTAGAAGTTAAGGATCAAGTTCTGAGTTGGTATAGGCATATCTGGAGAGGGTTATTTTTTTTGGAATATGTTGGAGGTATCCATGAGTAAAGTAGAAAGTGAAGGGAATAAGGGGAAGAGTAAAGTAATGAGAGAGGTAGAAAGTTAGAGAGAAGGGAGTATGTGAGTGAGAAGAGTGGTACCTTGCTGAGGTGTATTTAGTTATGAAATGGTTGAGATAAACAGAAAATTCTGCATGAGTCACTGCTAGATAGTGAGAGATGATATATTGGATGTAGGTAGATATTTGTAAATCAGATAATGCTGATCTTCATCTTTTACAGGTAATCATGAGCAAGTGAAAAAGCTTGATGCTCTAGTGACTCAGATGGCAGGCTTCGAACAATCTTACACAGTTTGTGGACAGACTTATTCACGTAAAGTGGATGTGGAATGTCTTAATGTTTTAGCTTCTCTAGGAGCAACTGCTCATAAGGTAACAATTGGAATTTGAAATGATAAAGTTGCTTGATTTTGAAATTGATATATATGATATTTTTCCTCTCATTTCTGGCTTCACATAATACTTTGTACCCATTGGTAGTGACAGTGAAATCCTTAACAGTAAAAAGAGAGTGATAGATACATTCAAAGCATGTTTCATTGCATTTACATAATGCTCTCAGCCTCTGATTATGGTGTAATATGAAGCAATGCTATTTCCCCGGGGGGCGGGGTGGCATCAGGAGTGGATGGGGGCGAGCAAGTCTAAATATGTACATGTGTG
>JAYMFT010019707.1:0-16482 GCA_038088735.1 Panulirus argus
CTCCGCCCTCTAGGACCTTGATTCTGTCTTCTTATATCTCCCCCCCCCCCCACACACACAGTTCCTCCAACTATGTACAACTCTTCAGCCATTTCACTTCTTCCCACGAAACAGATCTCTTCGCATCAACACGCTGAGATCCTCTGTGCACACCACAAGGACTGGTGAGGCCCGAGTGGGTACGATCCCAGTGGTGCTGATGCCCCCCCCCCCTTTTTTTTTTTCCTCTCTCCCTCTCTCCGTAATGATCTGGAACAAACAATTAAACAGCCAACACAAGTTCCCGACCGTCAAGACAACTCTCCCAACACACTTGACCTCCTTTTTTCCCACCTCTGAACCCTCACACTGCTCATACACCGTCTCTGCCACCTCCTCACTGCTACAGTCTTATCTATATTACTTCTGACTGGGCACACCTACTCTCTCTCTCTTCCCCTTCCCCCTTTCAACCCCCAGTTCTGGCATCTTGTGAGGGCAACCCTTCCTTACCGACCTTCCCTGGAAAGGAAACTGTTTCGCTGGCCAGGATACCTCTAGTTGTGCTTGCTGTGTGGCAGAGGTTACCTCAGCCGGGATGGAGTCCTACCTCATCTTTTCTCACCCAAGTCATGGCTGGATCTCTCCAGCACCTGTGCCTGTCGCATCAGGGACACGGCATAACTTGTCTTGAAACTCTTCCCTCCCCTTGAAACCCACTCTGCTTTTATTTATGCTGAAATTGACAGCAAAATTGTTCTTTGTGAAGTCAAGTACACCTTCATGAAAAGAGTGTGTGCTGATCTGACTTCTACTGACAAATCCCTCTGGTCCTCATCCTAGAGCATGTCCTATAACTCTTGTAATTAAACCTTTCCTCCTCTGTTCCTACACGGTCAGTCTAGAGCAAACTCTACAACCGATACAGCTGCTCCTTTTGTTAAATCATCTTCCTCTAATTCAACTCCGGATGATTCTCCTCCTCCCGGACCTCCTCCTGCTGTGCCACTTCTTATATTTTTTCAGCGGTGGTCTTCTGAGTATTTTCCCAGCTCCAGTTGGAGAGGGTGTATGGCCCACATGGCTCACCCCTTCGACTCCCAGGGCAGTGTGTCTCTGGGCGAACTCCGATCTTTGCTCGCACATTTCGTCTCTCAAAACCCACACTTTTCCTCTTCCTTGGAAGCATGAACTGGTGCGGCCCATGCCTGGGGAAACGAGACTGCTCCAACCTTTGGCCCACTGCTCTCACTTCCGCTATTTCCAAACTCTCTTACCTCTCACTTTCTCAAGCACTTGGCATCCCATTCCCTTCTCTCTGATCACCATTGGGCACGCCTTGCCTCTGTCTCCCCCCTCCTCCCTCCCTCAAACGCCAACTCTGTCATTTTAGCAGAGCTTACCGCTCATCCCAGCGTGGCTTCTTTATATACTGACTTTCCTCTCGAGGTCCAATGGTGATCATCTCTCCTGGTTGGCTCACCTCTTGGTCCTCCTCTCTAAACGATTTTGGTAAAACTTGTCATAGCCTTCGACATCTCCAAAACATTTAACGAGGTGTGGCATGTGTCTTTGCTTTCTAAACCTCCCTCCTTTTGACCCCTGCCTCTCTTTGTTCTCTAATGAGGAGCTTCCTCCAGCTGATCCATTGCATTATTTGTGTTGCCTTTCCCTCTCATCCTATGAACAGTGTTGTTCCTCAGGGTTCTGTCTTATCGCCTACTCTTTTTCCTCCCCATTAATGATCTCTCATTAGCTTCTACCCCTATGCACTCTTATCCTGATGATTCCACTTCACACACTTCCCCTCCGCCCCTCCTCCCTCCAATCGGACCCGTACAGCATCTCACATTGGGGAAACAAACAGAAGCTAAGACGCAATCTCTCCCTATACCTCTTTCTAAGTGTCACTCGTTTCTCCAGTGTTTAATTTCCAAACACCACAATTCAATCCTGTAATAACATTAAGTATATTAGGTATAACCATATTCCCGACTCTTTCCTGGAAACCCCACACAGTCAACATCACAAAGTCTGCTTCCCAGTAGCCGTTTGTGAGCAACTTGTCAATATGTACAAGGCTTTTATTCGCTCCAGTACGGAATACTGCTCACTGATCTGCGCTGGGTCTTTGTCCACCTCCCTGTCTGCGACAGTGGCATCAAAAGCTGTCCGTCTCATTAATCTTTCTGGCATCATCTCTACCACCATCCCCTTCTGTCCTCTGTGATTCTGCCGCCCTCTCACAATTCTACGGCATTATCTTGGCCATTGCTCTCGTCGGCTGTCTGCGCGCCCCCTGCCACCAAGGTATAGAACCCACGGCACGTATCTGGCAGCTGCCTCCTATAGTTTCTGTGTGGAGGCTGACACCCGGGGATCGATCATTATCATATCTCCTTTCCTGGAACAGCGAAGCTCTATAACTCTTTTCTTCCTTCAGTTTTCCCCTCTGCCTTTACGAGTCACACCTACCAACACCTGCGGAGCCACGATTTATTTCTTCAGTTTTATTTCTATTAATGCTTTCCTTCGCCCGAAATGACCTGCTTTGCCCGTACCTGTCGGGCAAAAAAAGAAGAAAAAAAAAATCCAGCAGGGAGGGCGTTTTGTGAACGGCTGTGTCACAGTCACAGAATATAGAGATAAAGACATTAAGTTCACGTACTCCAGTTCTGATGAATCAAAGAAACTTAGACGCAATAGGATGATTCCAATAACCTCATCATGTGCTGCTTGCGGAAGATGGCGATGATGATGGCGAGGCCCTCAGGTGGGCACATAATACTGAAGGTCACTGCACATCCGCGTGTGACTGTTACCCACACTCGGACCCCGGATAAACACGATCTCATATTTTCTTTGGCATATGAACAATTTTCAAACATAATGAGGCCAAGCGCGAGAATATTTTACATTCACACGAAACTCAAAAACATAAATCAGAATTGTTTTCCTCAACCTCGTTTCCAAATCCTGTTCTCCATGATATATATATATATATATATATATATATATATATATATATATATATATATATATCAATGAAGCAATACATGAAGAGAGAGATATGTTGTCGACAAGCTTATGATCTAATTACAGTGTGATTTTTTTCCGGTAAAACTGAAAATCATTTCCAGGATTCTAATGTTAATATATTTCACATCCGTCTGTTGTTTCCAGATCATCAGCTTCCCACGTCAGGCTCCGGTGTTCAGCACCGCTGCACAGACCGGCTGGGCAGATGGTGCGGGTGTGACCTGACTGACGGCTGTCTGCTGGCAGTAATATCCTTGACGACATTATGACACTATAGCCATAATCAACCGTGCCCTGGGGTATAGAGGCATCCGATATAATCATGCCCAGTGCTGGCACATTTCGTAACCACATCTCCTTCTGTGCTATCATCAATGTTAATGTTAGTAATATCAATATCAACACTATTACATTAACTGTACAAAGTGTCCTGTTTTAAATATACACTGATAACTCAGGGAATGTGGAACTTGTGTGTGAACGGCATTCCCATATCATGTAAATCGTACACTGTATACCTAATGTGATGTATCCTCACTCCCACTTATAGTGTCTGCGCTCATAACCAGCGAGTCCTGAGACTGTATACATATTAACTGCATCAATTTGACTCGTATCACACAAATGCCGTATATAACATTTAGGTTAGTCGAGGTTCCGGCCCTTGCCCCGGGTGGCAGTACTCACCACTCCTCTTGGCCCTTATATGTAATGGGTTTATTTACGTTTTGCCACTCCAGTGCCACATGCTTCCTCTTCCGCTCCCCTCACGTCGCCTCCAGTTCCTGCTGTCTTACACACATGTCTGTTCCACTTTTTCCTTCCACTCGCGCCTCACCTTCTTAACCCCACTGCTAAAGCCACAGACTCTGTCCATGACCCACTCTTGCTGACAACAGTTACTGACCCCCATCCATTATCTCAATCGTACATTTATGGACTGTACCGATCAACTTACTCTGCCAATACTTGTACACTCTACCCCCTCACGTACCCTTCGCCAGTCAACATTTCACCATCGTCTTGCGAGCTCTATCCACACTTGTAAATGCCACTTTGCAACACCACATCCCTCTTGATGACTAACTGCCAAGTGGAGATCCTCTTGTGGCCACCGTTCGCGGGTTTCGTTACTGCCAGCCACAGTCCTCGGGATGGTTTGCCTTGCCACCCATCACCACTCCCCACACTGTGGTCTTCCCTTTCGGGCCTTTATAACGCGTTACGTCACGATGTTCCAGACGCAGCTGTGGTGGACGGCAGCTTTTTGCCCATTTCAGCACGCTTTTAAGGATGACCCAGTTCGTTAAACATCCATGGGTTTTGCAGTATAGGAAAAGTAACCTGCCAACTGCAAGGTTTACAATAGGAAGACTGACATATGGATCATTAGGAGCACCAGCCACGCTCTCTTCCTCCTACACATCTATTATCCTCTTTTAATCCCTTTAAGCACGATGGTACTATCCTTAAGTACGACGGTACTATTCTTCTGCACTACGGTACTATCCTTGAGCCCGACGGTAATACCCTTGAGAACGACGATACTGTCCTTCAACACAACGGTACTAACCCCTCGCTTTAACCTTAAAGGTCAGGCGAAAGGTTAGGCTATCATAGCCACAGGTCGTATAGCCATGGGTAAGGTTCGTATGGCTGCTGACGGGGCGAACACTCCCGTCCCCAGCGCGCCCCACACGGGTTTACCTTCCCTTCCCCTACTGTAACCTTCACACTCCGGTCTCGTACCGACAAACCTCCTCTCAAGCTGTATCATTATTGTACACGAGATACTGCCATAACACAGACGTCTTCCATGAACATCTGTAGCTGTGTAATACACCGTCCCTCGTGTCCTGCACCTCCGCTCCCGCCCCACAATACCTGCAGAGGATACCAACATCCTCCTTCTGTAGCGTCAACTTCACCATCATCATGACCTTTGAACACCCCCAGACCACCTGTCCATGACGCTGCTCTCAGTAATAATAATTAATCATCTGCATATATCAGTAACGTTCATGCAGCCTGAGAATTTTTTTCCCCTTGAAAACTGTTCATTTCAATATATACCAAAGTGGTAGTGATGCAGGTATGACTGGATGACTAAAAGCTGGCACATCTCTATCCCCTGGAACAGTCATGGCCTGTTCAGTGGTCAAACTCAGCAAAGTGGTGAGCCTTCTACAAAGCCATCAGGAGTTCACTTCTTCTCTACTGACATCGTTGCGATCGTCGACAACTTCCACGACTACTGTGTACAGCGGACACACCAGAAGACTCCGAGACTACTGGGGTTATACCCATGGGAACTGAGCTTGCCCTTCCCACGACCACTGACTCTATCAAAGGCCCCAATGCAGATTTTAGCGTCCAGTGTCTCAGGAACCATACATCCGCTCCCAGTTTTGCACAACATCTTCTTCGTGTCATCAACGATGCCATTTCCTTGCAAAAAACATCTCGCTTTGGCTACTCGTACCACTGTCCCTGGAACCCTCGCGCGTCAGATCTCCTCAAACCGATTATGTAAATTATGATCCAGGCCAGCTCAGTCTTCATATTCTAAACGACTAATATATGAACAACTAGATAAGGATACCAACCACCACGCCTGACAACACACTGCTTATGTAAACTGATGGATCCCTTGTGTAAAAACGCTAAGGCCAGCACAGCTTGTGCTGTTTACAGCAATGACCGCCTCATTCACTCTCAGCAAGACCAACTTTCCCCTCGGCCCAGCTTTACCCATAGCGGACTTTATAGCATTCTCATGACACTGAGATATCCTCTCCAGTTCCAGCCTCTTACTGTAATCCTCTCTAACTCCACGCCAGCTCCTTCAACACTCTCCGGAGACGGTGTCCTGTAGGACACGATTCCTTCCATTATTCACTCCTTCCTCACTGAAGCCTTTAACAGTCGCCTACAGGTTCAGTTCCCATGAATACCTTAATAAGTCGGACACAAGCGTGCTGACCACGCGGATAATCATGTTCAACATGCCTGCTGGCTACCAGTATAATCAAAGCCACAGTCCACACCGATCACACCGCTTGTGCCCGCGAGAACGGACACCTTGTGAGTGATGCTATAAGACCCGGCGGCAGTACCATGACCATTCTAGGTTTAGGATATATCAATATGGAAAGCAAGAGAATCGTACGAGACAGTGTGACATTATGACCGCCAGAATACACCAAAGGCACAAAAGTGAAAAACTATAATCTTGAGCATACCAAGTGCTGACTCTGCTCTGCACCAGCTGACCACAAGCTGGGACACTGTATTAGCACAAGTCCCCAAACCGGTGACCTTAAACCTCAAGACTTACTTCTTCCACATCTTTCTTACTCCTTTGCCGATAGCGCTATCCTTAAAAACATTTCCACACAGTATCTAAGACTTGCCATGCCCTGAGCTATGTAATGTAGACGTGACGTGATCATGCCCAGTGCCACGACATTCTGTAACAGCCAGTCCCACGCGTAATAACTTTGACCTTTGGCGTTAAGATCAATGTTAACAACTGGACACTACACTAGTAGTGTCCTGCTCCAAAAACACACCGACACTCAGCGTATGTGTGATTTGTTACTGTATATACTGTAACTGCCAGAATATGTAACTCATACACTGTGCATTATATTCCTAATGCGATGCCTTTCACTCCCTATCACAATGCCTGAACTTCTACCCAAACGAGCCCTGATACCCAATACACGCAAGTCTTACACCAACTTGATGGCACAGTACAAATGACATTAATATCATGTATGTACTATAACTGCCAATATAATGTAACTCTCTGCATGTTACATGTGTGTAGTTGATGTACCCCAGACCTCCCTCCTTCTCTGACTACACGGGGACCCTCTTGGGTCCCTGGACCCACTGGGGCCCGTGTCACCCTTCTATGCCGATGATTATACCTGAGGAACGCTCTATACTGGCCCCCGCCTACCCCTAACCTTGCACCCTTCACCTATGCTATCAGTGAAATGCCAAATGTTTATATGTCTAGGTAAATGCACACTACCACGGCTGGCGCTCCAACCACACTGACAGATGCACACTACCACGGCTGGCGCTCCAACCACACTGACAGATGCACACTACCACAGCTGGTCTGCTCCAACCATACTGACAGATGCACACTACCACAGCTGGTCTGCTCCAACCACACTGACAGATGCACACTACCACAGCTGGTCTGCTCCAACCATACTGACAGATGCAAACTACCACAGCTGGTCTGCTCCAACCATACTGACAGATGCAAACTACCACAGCTGGTCTGCTCCAACCACACTGACAGATGCACACTACCACTGCTGGTCTGCTCCAACCATACTGACAGATGCACACTACCATGGCTGGCCTGCTCCAACCACACTGACAGATGCACACTACCACAGCTGGTCTGTTCCAACCATACTGACAGATGCACACTACCATGGCTGGCCTGCTCCAACCAAACTGACAGATACACACTACCACAGCTGGTCTGCTCCAACCATACTGACAGACGCACACTACCATGGCTGGCCTGCTCCAACCACACTGACAGATGCACACTACCACTGCTGGTCTGCTCCAACCATACTGACAGATGCACACTACCACGGCTGGTCTGCTCCAACCATACTAACAGGTGCACACTACCACAGCTGGTCCGCTCCAACCACACTGACAGATGCACACTACCACAGCTGGTCTACTCTTGCCACACTGGAAGATACACACATCATATAAACACAGAACTTCATATTAATCCACAAGAAAAACGAGGAAATATGAAACAAATGTGAGGCTATAAAGGTGGGGTAGTGGCCACATTCCCAGGTCCATACCAGGTCACCCACCTGCCTACCCTCCCCTCAGCTGAGGGGAATAACACTGTCTTATATACATTTTATACAGAGGCCACAACACCTCTAGTTTTTCTGGTGTTTTGGTGTATGTTACAGCAGGCAACACACACCTCAACAGGCGGGAACATGGGGCTCCAACATGTGTAGGATGAGGTCAGTATTCAGCACAGACTGGTGTGTGTGTGTGTGTGTGTGTGTGTGTGTGTCAAGTCTACTGATGAGTCAAGAGAATGTTGTCTGAGGACTCCAGGTGATGGGAACTTGACAGCTGTGTGTAAGGAGGAGCCTGCGGTGTGGAAGGATCCTGGTGTGTGGATGGGACCTGGTGTGTGGATGGGGCCTGGTGTGTAGAGGGGGTCTGGTGTGTGGAGGGGGCCTGGAGTGTGGAGGAGGCCTGGAGTGTGGAGGGGGCCTGGTGTGTGGAGGGGGCCTGGTGTGTGGAGGGGGCCTGGAGTGTGGAGGGGGCCTGGTGTGGGGAGGGGGCCTGGTTTGGGGAGGGGGCCTGATGTGTGGAGGGGGCCTGATGTGTGGAGGGGGCTTGATGTGAGGAGGGGGCCTGGTGTGTAGAGGGGACCTGGTGTGTGGAGGGGGTCTGGTATGTGGACGGGGCCTGGTGTGTCAAGGGGGCCTGGAGTATAGACTGGGCATGACGTGAAGAGAGCTACACACAGTGAGGAAGTCGGGAGTTGGACTGTCCTAGAGGAGTGGGTATGGCCTGTAGAGGGGCTTCGATGTATGGGGGAGACCTTGTTTGTTTAGCAACTTGGGAATGTCAGTGATAATGTTCGTGTGTGAACACATCAGCTGTAAGGAGGCACCTCTCCCCACCCAACACAACACTGTAAGGAGTCACACACCCCGTACTGATCAAATGTTCCATTAACAAAGAGTGCATATCATCATCACACAACCCCTTTTCTGGGGCTCCTACCAACGGTCTCAAGGACGCACAGCAATCATTAACAGAGAAACGAAGGACTCCTCAGGAGCGGCTTCATAGATGAAGTTCCTTCTGTGTAAGGCTGTGGGACCAACCGGTGTGTGTGGCTATGGAGACAACCGTTGTATGAGGCTGTGGAGAGAACTGCTGTGTGAAGCTGTGGGGTGGCGGCGTTGTCACCCATAGGTAGGGGGGGGGGGGAGGAGCACAAGGGAAGGATTTATTTTTGACGGGTTGGTCGGGTTTAATGAAGACACGAGTGTGGGTTGCTCTGGGCCGGGCGTGGGTTGTCTGGGGAGAGGCAGCGGGAGGGCAGGGGAGGGGAGGCCTGTATTGTGACGGTGTGTCCAATGTTGTCTTGTTCGGAGGACCTGTGATGGATATTCCGTAAATGCTGGCGATCTGTGTACCTGGCGAGGGTTGTTGGGTCGCCCCCGTCGCTGGCCTCGCCTACTGGCCCAACAGGAGGCTGACACCTCCCGCTGAGGTCTATGGTGAGAGGTGGGCGTGGTGTGGCCATGGTGGGGAGGAGGGTGCCAACCGTCTGTGACTTAGGTTACAGTGGCCAGGAGCGGTGATAAAGAAGATAAGCCACAGTGTGCAAGTTTATACGGGTCATATTCTCGCCAGCAACCCCCCCCCCTTCTCCCCACCACCACACACGGTACACTACAAGTTAACACGGGTCACATTCTCGCTCGTATCACCCCACACGGTAACAATCTACAAGTTTACACGGGTCACATTCCCGGCAGCAGCCCCCGGCCTGGGGAACGACCCCCTCCACACACACGACCCACGTCACAGGAAGATCAAAACACCCAGGCCTTTGATCCAGCAGAAGCCACATCAAAATAACCAAATCTTTGGCTGTCATTATTCTCCAGGCAGGGAGCAGATACACAGGAATCTTCGCTCTGTTTCTGTATCTTACGGCAGATGATGACACTGGCAGCGTCCTCCCAAGCCAAGGTACACCGTAATGACATCAGTATGGAGGACGACGGCTTTTGGGCTAAAGCTTTTTGGCTCATTAGGCATGCAGGAAACCGATCCTTTCTTAAGTGAGAAGCTGATCCATATTTTCTCGTTCAGGACAACATATTCCCAGGGCAGGGGATTTGGAGTGGTGGTGGTGGTGGTGGTGGGGTGATGAGCTTGGGTCCCCGTTGTGCCTCAGTGATGACTAATGTTTACCGTCACAAGGTACTGTCAGGTGGAGCCCTCGAGCCACAACCACGACAGCAAACAATAAAAATTAAACAAACTTCACCAGTTGGAACTTCCAGGCGCGTCTTAAACCTGGGGAACACCTGTTACAGGGGCTGGGGGTCAAGAACCTGGGGAGAGTGGCCAGGGCAGTATCCTGCCCACACTGGGGTGGCACCCCATCAACTGCTGAATCATGGCAGAAAGTTGCCCACAATGGCAGCATGTAAGACTCTGGCCTTGCTAAGACCCACACTAACCCTGGTTACCTAATCAAACCGTATCCAGCACCAAACAAATTGGGCGACATAAACCAGTGTTACTTTCTTTCCTAACTTCCCCAACAACACACACACACACAGCTCGAGGACTTATTAGCAAATATGTATTCCAGAGCCGCCAAATATTCATGAAACCTTAAGTGGTGACCAGAGTGTCTGGGTGGGGAGGGCTGGACTGTAGGGGAGGAGAATGACACTTAAGAAACAACAAGAGGATGGAGTCAGGGAGGGTAGGGCGGCCGCTGGCGTATGGCTCCCCTGTCATAATTCCAGCCAGAGGCCCCTTAATGTTAGCCTGCGCCTCACACGCCCTGGGGAGCCTACCACACGGCTGACGGGGGTGGGAAGGAGGAGGGGGGGGGTCATGTAGCGGGGAGAAGACACGAAGCCAAGTACATGAGGGGCGCAAATGAGGGGAGCCAGTGGACTGGGAAGAGGATAGCTGCTCAGGAGAACACCTCAGCAAAGATATAGGCTACTCGTACTTCAACGACTGGGCAGGAGGAGGAGCACGCCTGAAGAATAACAGAACACGGACAAACCAAACACGTTACAGGAAAGAGAAAGTATAAAAGTAAGTATAAGTATGAGGGAGAAAAGAGGCTTGAGGATGACCAACAGGGGCAAGTGCACATTACTGAAAAAAATAAGAAGAAAAACTCAGACCAAAGAAGAAGCAGAGTTGGGGAAGAGCAGACAATGAAGTGGGTTGCGGAGGAGGTAGAGAGGAGAGGAGAGGAGGTCGAGCAACAGCCGGCAGCCCGGGATGACACTCCCACACTCCTACAAAAGGTTACGGTAATAATAGCACCAACTGACCTGCTACCAGGTCACCACCACCTCTCAATTTCCAGGTCAGAAACAACAGTAACCACGGACGTTACTCAATATACTCAAGTTTGTTACGTTACACAATACCCAGGTTTGATTCATTACACAATATTCAAGTCTGATACGCTACACAATATCCCAGTTATATGAGTTACACAATATTTAGGTCTCACTTCTTACACAATACTCAGGTATGATACATTAGACAAGCGTCTGATACGTTACGAAATAAACACAACATTCGACTGTGACGGGCTCGGATACATTCGACTGAGACGGGTTTGGAGGCATATTAATGAAGACTTCAACATTGATATGCAACATCTTGACCGGAAACATACGTGGACAGCGAACGTAACAGCAGCACGTCACACGCTCCCACCACCACCATCCTACACACACACACACACACAGACACAACCTGTAACACTCTGCTACAACCATAATACCCATCACAACGTACAACATTTCAGTATCAACATTAACCTCCACCAGTTGCAACACTTGCCTAACATCCATTACAGTCAACAGTACCGTTCCTGTCCCCAGCACTAGCGCTTCCTGCCCCCAGCACCAGCTGTGTCTGTCCCTAGCACTAGCTCTTCCTGTCCCTAACACTAGCTGTTCCTGGCCCCAGCAATGGGTGTTCTTGCCCCCAGCACAGGATGTTCCTGACCCCAGCAGTGGCTCCCCCTAACACTGGCACAAGTCTACAATAACTCAATCAGGTGGAGAGATATTCCAGTGACAAAAGAATCGGTTGGGCAGGAGGATTGGGAGGATGGGAAACTGGAAGAATACGACGATTAGGATGAGGAAAATGAAGGGTAGAGACAGAGAATGGTAGAATAACCGGCGTCTTAGGAATGGAAGGACTGGGGAAGTGGGAGTTGAGCGATGAAGGGCGTTGGGGTAGACGAGGAAGGACGGCGTGGAACAGCATAAGGATAAGAAGGAAGAAGTAAAGAAGGAAGGAAGTCAGAATGAAAGAAAGAGGAAGAACAGCAGAATGAGTGAAAAGTAAACAAGATGGATGAAAAGTGATGGAAGAGGAGGATTCGTCTGATGCTGCCCACCATCAGCAGTAGTTTATGATGGTGGGTGACCCGCGGCTGGAGGAGGAGGAGGCCCTGGCGAGACAGTCGTTGACCAGGAGGGGGATGGCTACCCCACAGGCATACATTACACCACTCCTCACACGCTCTGGGAACACCACCACACGGACACGTCCACGTGAAAGCCGATTATTACGGGCCCACGTGATGCTGGACGAGGGTGAGGAAATATAACCGAGACATTCGTGAAGTTTGTTGTTATTGTAGAGTCAGCGGGAGGAGAGGGGCGAGGGGTGGCGCTGCTGACGACACTCATGTGCTGGCCTGGCAGCCGGGGTGTGCACTGCCCCTCTGGCTCTAGCGTCAGGTGAGGGTCCAGCCCAGGGGGGACGGAGGGACCAAGCTCTGCTGCCACCTCCCGCTCTCACCGCTCATCTCCTTGACCCTCTCACTTCCTGCCCCTATTCTCACCCCACTCACCACATCTTCCTAACCTGCCCCCCTCTCACTATCCTTGCCTCTCTCTAACTATGACCTAATTTCCCGACCTGGTCATCTTTCCTCTTTCCCTTCTCACCACGAGTCTTACAATCACCCTTCTCTCCCTATGGGTGTACAGCTACCCCCTCCCCTACACACACACACACACACCTTTCCCACAAAATCATCAGAAGTAAATTGTCAGTACAAGATCAGCTGACGAAGCTATAGCAGTCTGACGGGAAAGCTGAAGAGGGTGAGGTAAAGACATGCAAGACTATACATGACATCTTCAGAAGTGTTTCCATAGTGTTATTAGATACCAGAGCCCCTAACACAGTGTGGTTTTAGGGAAAGATCGTGTGTAACCAAACCTCTTACATTTCTGTGAGAGTGAGCTCAGTTTTGTACACAAGAGAAGGGTTGTTATATTGTCTGTATCCAGACGATGTTATACCACACAAGACTTTGGTAAAGAAGCTAGATGGACATATAATCTTAGTAGAATGGAACAAAGGACGCATGGACGGGGGTCACCAGTAGTGTGCCGCAGAGGTCTGTTTTGGGACCATTACTCTTCCGCATCTATGTGAATGACCTGCCGGAAGTTATGGACTCCTACCTGAACATGTATGTTGATGATGCAAAGGTCATGAGGGAAGTGAAAAACGTGGAGGATTGCTTCAGCTTACAAGGGGACCTGAACACAATCCACAGTTGGTCTGATACATGGCTGACGAAATTTAACCCGAACAAATGTAAAGCAACAGCGATGGGACATGGCAAAAGATGGCTTCAATATGTTTATCATATAGTAGGAAATAAACTTCAGCACTGTGTGTGACATGAACTTGGAAGTTGGCGTTGTCTCTAACATATCTCTAGTTTCCCATTAAGAGAAAAGTAAAGGAGATAAAACGTATGCGGGTAAATATCAGAGGAGCTTTCAAGTATACGATAAGAAAATATTTAGCAAACTGTTCATGTCCTACATAAGACCAAACTAGACTATGCTTCTCAAGAACAGATAATAGAGAAGGTCCAGATGAAGGAAACAGAAACAGTACCAGAATTTAGGGAACTAAGTTACAAGGAAAGGTTCGAAACCTTTAACTTCCCCACCATGGAAGAGAGAGGAGTGAGGGGTGACCTAATCATAACCTTTAAGTTTTTGAAAAGGTTTCCACCAATCAGCGACGCTTCCCCAAATCGTCAGCCAGTCAGCGGTCGAGTACCCGCTTCCTCCTATTCTCTCCAACCAATCTAAAGTCTGGAGCGATGTGGTATGCAGGGGGCACCGTGTTGTCATTGGACTGACCCAGGGAATGTGAAGCGGCCAGGGTAAACTATAGAAAGGTCTGTGGGGCCTGCATGTGGATAGGGAGCTGTGGTTTCGGTATATTACACATGACAGCTGGAGAATGGATGAGAGGGAATAAGGCCTTGCTTTGTCTGTTCCTGGCGCTAACTAGCATCTTCATAAAACTTCTCGCCGCTTCCAGTTGCTTTCCTCTCACACTATATATTCGTAAGACCTTCCACAAGGCATCTCTTTTAACCCTGTCATATGCTTTCTCCAGATCAATAAATACTACAAACAAATCTTTCTGTTTCTCTAAGTATTTCTCACACATTCTTTATATTAAATACCTGATCCACACATTCTCCACCACATCTGAAACCACAGTGTTCCTCCCAATCTGATGTTCTGCCCATGCCTTCACCCCTCTCAATCATATAGGTTAATTAAGATGTGCAGGCATTTTCTTTTTGGCTCACCGACAAATAAAATGAATTTTCTCAAAGCCTAAGGGCTTGCATCACTTTAAGAAATCTAAGTTTGAATAAAATAATGATTTTTTCTAGATGTCATGGTTACATGGGAAAATACAGTATCTGTATAAAGGAAAGACTAAAACTCATGCATGGCCTGTTTTTCATTTTAAGATGTCGGTTACGTTTCCTATACTGATAATAAAATACTTAAATAAGAATCATCTTTTAACGTTTGTATTTCTTGAAGTGGTTAATCATTTGCCAGCTACAAGAAATTACTATATTCTAATACAAAATTTTAATTTACCGGAAGGAGAGATTTCCTTCAAGAGAATCATTTGTAATCAGGTCATAAATGTGGTAAAATTACCAGGGGATACACGGGAGGTACCCACCGCCTGTCTGGCCCAGACCTTAATCTTTCAGGTCACAGCGGCTGGGGTGACGTAGCCTTCCAAGGCCACATACTGGTCACAGGCACAGCAGGTTACTTCAAGTGTTGCTCCACATCTCCTGTCGTTCGTACCAACTGAGACCGGCCTCTCATAGCATGTTTTACTACAATAACAATCAAGTCTGATAAAGAGTCTGGTTTTCATCCCCATACACAGAGACAGGTGCCACCTCCTTGTGGCTACACCGAGAATGCAAATTTACCAAGGGCGAGGATGTGCGTCAGGTGACGCGAGGGAGTACAGCAGTCTCGTATAGCAAGTCCTCGCCCCAAATGAAGGCCATCACTACAGCCTCGAACTTGCAAGAGTCCCATGACAGGGATCGTAGAGCTGCAATTAAATATGAGCTTAAACCCTCAGGATTATCTAAACCCTCCGTATGAGCTGAAAAAGAGAAATGCTTCCCAGCAACACTGATGTTTCCCGTCTGCTCCATATTTACAATCATGGCTGACGTCCTCAACACACCACATCTGGCTATCGGAATATTCTACTACGAAACATCCTATCTATGCTTTACGACAGAGAATATTCATCATATAAAGCGACAGTATTTTCAGACATGAAGTGTGCAGAAGTAATTAATAATCTGCACGGGCGTCTCGCCCGAGACCAGTGTTACAATAAGCAAAGTCAGACGCCAGCAGAGGTGCAGTGTTCTCTATATACCCTTGGCTGTACTTAAAGCCATTAAAGATCTTCACTTGATCATGAACCGAAAGATCTTGAGGATGATGCTTAAACGTCTTACTATAAAGACAAGAGTAGGTCACTTCAAGAGGGAATACTTACGTCCAGAGTTTCTAAATTCATACTATGGGTAGCGAAGATGTTTAAAGTACGAACATCATCACTACCGCCACACAGTCCCCACATTGGCTCATCATAAACAGCCACCTTACGCATAACGTAAGGCAATTTCTTGTTTCCAGTGATGGAAGAAAACAAAACACTGCCAGAGATACTTACACTACCTGCTGGTGATAGAACTAATACATCTAAGATTATGAAATCCTGTCTCATAAGACTAGTAATTCTCAGGATGGTTAATGACGAGGATAATCACAGGCGAATCATTCCAGTTTACATTTAACCTATAAAGCTGGAGTACTGTACAACTGAGAAGGTATGTTTGTAACACACTAATCAAACAAAAAATATATTACCATATCTACAATTAGTGTTGGGTCAGTAAGACATCAGACCATAGCACCAAACCAGACTATCTAAACCTGCAACAAATCTTATTCGAGCATTAAAGTTAGCATCAGACAATACAGTCAGTCCTCCACACCATGAAAAAAATGATAACCTCCCCAATTATTTACTTCTTTTTCAAGGTATCCAAGATAGTTAGGAAAATATGAAATGAAGTGTTTAAGGACAATATGTGGTGTGTGATGGTTTGATCGAGTAAGTAATGTAAGGGTGAGTGAGATGTGTGGTAATACAAAGATTGTGGTTGAGAGAGCAGAAGAAGGTGTGTTGAAATAGTTTGGACATATGAACGAATGAGAGAGGAAAGGTTGACAAAGAGGATATATGTTTCAGAGGTGGAGG
>JAYMFT010019718.1:0-16482 GCA_038088735.1 Panulirus argus
TGAGAGAAAGAGAGAGAATATATATATATATATATATATATATATATATATATATATATATATATATATTAGCGAATAGTTTTAATTCCCTGGAACCACATCTTCCATTTTGATTGCCAAAATTTGTGAGTTTCCCTTAAAATAGAATTCTGTATCTCAATATAACTATGTAAAAATCAAACATCTGAAATTATTTTCCACGACCAAAAACACTATCGTTTCCTGATACAGTGAACGGTTACAAAAGGCAGTAAAGTGAAACGTCTGTGTAAGATGAAACCAGCGGTTGTGAAGGGTGAGGTGAGCGAGGAGGCAACAATGTGCACATAGTGATATGAACATACATCATGTTGAGCTTGTGAAGGTCACCGGGTTAATCTCCAGATTCACCTGATGTGTCTATTCGTATTTCAACATTTCTTGTTTTCATTAATGATAATTACTGTCATGTGTTCGCAGCGAGCGGTAACGGATCCAAGACTTATATGGAATTTTCATTTTGCTTTGATACTCCTGGCTTTTTGTTGTAATCCCTCGCTTTGTGTTGCCACCCTTGGCTTTGTGTTGGCATTCCTGACTTTATGTTACCATTCCTGGATTTGTGTTGGAACCTCTGACCTTACTTGGTCAACCCCGGCCTTTTGTTGGCATCACTGGCTTTGTATTAAAATTCATGAGTCTGGTTCTTAGTGAAGAGGTAACAAAATACACACTACTTAAACGTACCAACGGTCATCACTCCTTCCTGGACAAATAAACTGAACCACATTTCGAAAGGATTTTAGAACAATTCAAGGCTCTATCCTGCAGCAGTACCACAGGCTGCAAGGGCTTCACAACTGTGTGTGTGTGTGTGTGTGGTTCGATCGACACCAGAGGATTCCCAAAATCTTGTGAATGAGACCTGTGTACATGGTGATTTTACGCATGACAAACTAAACCTAGGCACGCCTCTGCCACCCACAACCCTTCCTATAAAAGAATGTCCAGAATGAGAAACACCCGTGGTTATGACACTGCTTCCCTGTAGAGCTCGACCCCTCGCTGAAATGTACAGCCCAGAGGATGACTTGTGCTGACGCGAGGCAGTGTGGTGGCGTCCGGCAAGTTGTTACGTTGTGTTTTGTTGGAAATTTCAACCAACTCAGAAAGGCCCGGCGAAGATGATGGACGGACGAGACGTCAGATGAACACAGCAACCTTCAAACTGGGAGACAAATGTTTACATGTTCTGCTACAGTCTATATACTCCAATGCGGTCTGCAGGCCCGAGCCTTTTTCTCTGGTGGACGTGAGGTGTCTGCTCTTCAGAGGGTGACTGGAAAGGCCATTCTTGACCTTACTGGGTTAGCAACTGCAGGTCAGGGCCGCCTCGAGGGCCCCAGGCACGCTGCCTCAATCCCTAACCCCTCCTTCTATGAGGTCCTGATTGTAACACATTTTTAATATGAATCACTTAATTGCCTGATATATTGCTTTACATGGTTTAGCCACCGTTGCTACAGGATTCATAAGCAATATCTCGTGCCTCACCTCCAGTCCTCCAACCGTTGAGGCTCCGTCGCAGCACATCAGTTAAGCTCACTTGCTTGGTGTGATGTGGTGTGGTGTGGAGGGCTTCTTCTGGTGACCAGTGAACATCTATTACGATGTAGTGACGGAAAATGACTCGTAAAAACATTTTATGTGCCTGATGGATTTTACACCACCAGACTTAATGATAACACATTACCTCCTGTTCCAGCATCCACCAGGAACCTGCAGGCAGGGCAGATGTAGAAACTGATTTTAATCTCACATTTTCCTTTGAATTCAATATTCAAATCCTTAAAACTTGCCCAGGCATATTAGAAAGCATTTTTAGTAAAATATGGTAGTTGTAGCTCTGTTTCCTTACTTGACAGAGTTGCGTCGAAAGCGGTCCGACTTATAAACTATCCCAGGCTAACTTTCAAACTTGACCCCATGCCCTACGCCGGAAAGTTGATTCACTTTCCCTCTTCTATAGGTATTACTTTGGTTTTTGCTCCCGAGAGCTGGTTGCTTGTGTGCCCCCACCACTAGCTAGACCACATGATACTCGGCAAGCTGCTGCATCACATAATTATTGTGTGGCAATCGGCAACTCAAAGGTGGGTCATTTTGATACTTGCTTCTTTCCCTGCATGTCAATGCTTTGGAACTCTCCACCTTCTCATGTTTTTCCTAATAATTATAATCTAGCACATTTCACAAAAAGGTCTTTCACTTTCTCAAAGATTTGTAAATACTTTCCCTTGTCTTATCTTTTACCATTTCATAATTCTCTCTATATTTCAGTTAAGGCCCAGCCTTGATGTGGACTTTTGTTCATGACTGGAACCTTCAACATAAAAAAAAATTGATATATTACAGAAATATTCATAACTAGTATAATCTAAAAAAGCAAAGAAATATGCATGGAATTCTGATGTCCAACAAGTTAGATATTGGGTACCTGTATACTCTCAATCTTCTCTCTGAAGATGGCACGTTGCTTATTCTGATGTTCACTGATTTCTACAATGAGCGGCTCCCAGCGACTTCCACATTCAGATGAAAGCGTTGTAACTCGCTCAAGGATAGTTGAGAAGACAGAATAACCCTGCAGTCAGAAAGAACCACTGTTATTTCAATTTTCTTCTACAAAAAATACTTTGGGGAGAACACTACTATAGTGGGAAAAGTCTATACTTGTCCCATTGAACATTACAAATCAGCTTAATCATATACAGTCTCATAAACATAAGATTCCCTTCTATATATTTCCAACACATCAATTAGGGTGGAAAAGGATAATGTAACAAGCCTAAGTATGTAGGTAACCATTTGCCTACATCATCAATAGTCCAAACACACATTTGTTCCATTCTGCACACAAGATGATGTTTCCAATTATAATTTTTGTATTGTCAGCAAGGTTATCACATGCAATGACTGGCCAACATAGATCTCATATTGATTGCAGAGTCAAGGTAAAAAATGCAATAAAAATCTTTTATCATCAGAAATGTGATTGGACCCTGCACAATCCACTATATTTTCCCAATTAATAAGCTGAGGTTGATATTGGCAAACTATGGTAAAAAGGAACTGTAAAAACACAGAAGCCTTTTCATTTGCACCTATATTCTAAACATAATTGTTTATATTCTCATTCCCGTCATTAGAGCTGAAGTCAACTGTTCCACTTTTCTAATATAAAAAAAAGGAAATTTACACTGCAAGTGCTCTACTTCTCTAAAATGACAATGAAACTAAATCTTTGGTCTGTACACATCATGGTCAGCTCTCACTGATTCCTTTATGCATTTCTTTATTCATGATCTTGGAGAAACTAATCCCTCCATCACAACACCTTCTGACACCATTTCCTAACTCCTATTTTTCAATGCTTTAAGCCTCCTAATATATTCATTCAAGTCGAATGAATTAAAATATATTCTAATAGTCATTTTCTCCCTATCTCCATACCCCCTTATGCCTCTCATTTTTACCTAAGTTATTCTTTCCCATATAATATATCAAATCCAATATGTCAGCCATACTTCTAATACAGACCTATGTTTCAAGAGTATATTATGGTATGAACTAAATATCCTCACCACTGCCTTACATATTTTCCTTTCATACCTTATATAGGGAAAGGGTAGGGGAGAGAGAATTCTATCTCTGTATTCCTTGCATGTCAGAAGGTGACTAAAGGGGGCAGGAATAAGAAACTGGTACCCCCTTTCTCGAATTTCTATTTCTAAAAGTTGGAACAGACAAAGCCAAGCAGGGAGTGCTCATCCTCCTCGAAGGCCCAGCCTCGGGTGCCTGAAGGTGTGTGGATTACTCAAGATGAGAAGACACAGGTAACATGTTTGAAGGAAAGAACCTGGATATTTTGGCTCTGAGTGAAACAAAGCTCAATGGTAAAGGGGAAGAATGGTGTGGAAATGTCTTGGGAATAAAGTCAGGAGTTAGTGTGAGGGTAAGAGATAAGGAAGGGGTAGCATTACCACTAAACTAGGAGTTGTGGGAGTGTGTGAAAGTGTAAGGAAGATAGCTTCCACACTAATGAGGGTAGTTATGGGTGATTATTAGTGCATATGCACTTGGCCATTAAAATGAAAATCATGAGAGGCAAATAATTTGGGAACTACAGTGTGAGTGTGTCAGCAGTTTTGATGCAAGAGAAAGAGCATCTGTGATGGGTAATATAAATGAAAAGGTGAGTAATGTGGCAGTTGATGGTACAACGGGGTGTGTGTGTGTGTGTGTGGGTGTGTGTGTGTGTGTGTGTGTGTGTGTGTGTGTGTGTGTGTGTGTGTGATTAAGTATCTAATAAAGTGAATGGAAATGGTGAACTTGAAGAGCTGTGTACTGACAAATGGCTGTTGACTGGGAATACCTGGTTTGAAAAGAGGGATATACACAAGGAAATGTATGGAAGTAGGAAAGATGGTTAAAAGGCATGACTGAAATACATACCAGCTGATCAGCAAGCAAGAGAGACTTTTAAATGTAAGTGTGATGAGAAGGGCAGTTGCTGGGATGTCTGATCATTACCTTCTGAGGATGAGGATGAAGATTTGTAGAGGGTTTTGGAAGAGGAAATGTTATGGGTGAGAAGAGAATGGTGAATGTAAGTGAGCTACAAAAAAAGACTTGTGTGAAGAAATACCAAGAGAGATTGTCAAATGGCAAAAGGTGAAAGTAATAGAAGCTAGGGAAGTAGGCAAGGAATGGGACCCACTTAGGAAAGCATAGCTGGTACATACAAGAAATATATGGGGCATGAAGCAAGTGGGAAGTGGGCAGGTTAGAAAGGGTAGTGAGTGGTGAGATGACAAAGTAAAGTTGCTAGTAAAAGAGAAAAAAGAGGTATATGGACAGCATTTACATGGAAGGAGTGCAAATGATTAAAGGATGTATTAGAGAAAATGGCAGGAGGTCACGAGGAAGGTGAAGGGGTTGAAAAAGAGGGAAATGAGAGTTGGGGTGAGTGAGTATCAGTAAACTTCAGGGAGACTAAGATATGTTGGAGGGAGGTTAATAGTGTGGAAAAAAAAGAAACATCTGTGTTGGGGGGAAAATGGGTAAATAGTGACAGGTAGTGATGAAGTGAGGTGGATAAACTCAGACAATATATCTCAGTGGGGAAGACAATATCTGGTTAAGTTAATGCTTCCAAGCCCAGTTTCTGCCCATCTCTCTATCATATATTCCTTGCAACTTTCCTCTCTCCTTCAACAGCTCTGTAATTCCACCTCATGATTTAATGAACATACTTGGTATTATTGTAACATCCATTGCAGTTTGGAAATCTTATATCATGGAAATAGTTAAGCCTGCCTCTAAGAAATTGGGAGTCCTGTTTAGATGTTGTAATTTCTTTTCCTACAAGCAGTTGCTCCATTTATGTAAAGGAGTGATCCATCCTTGTATGAAGTGCTGCTCTCACATCTGGAGTGGTTCTAGCTCTGCATCCTTATTTGACAGAGTTGAGTTGAAAGTTGTCAGAATCATAAATTCTCCCAGGCCAACTTCAATACTTGACCTGCTTGCTCTATGCCACATTGTTGGTTCACTTTCCCTCTTCTATAAGTATTGCTTTGATTTTAGCTCCCAAAAGCTGGATGCTTGAGTGCCTCCACCACCAGCTAGATCATAGATGTGGTCCTCTCCCACAGACATGGTTTCTTTTGCTTCCAGTAGTAGTACGGGCCCCTCCCATGACTTTTTCCTCTGACTGAGACCTTCCTCTTTTTCTATTCACTACATCACATTCATGGTCTCTCTAGTAGCCCCTTGTCAGTTGAACACCATCAGTCTAGTACCTCTCCTAATATCTTGCTTTTGTCTGAGACACAGTTGTCTAATGACATTAACATAAGTCTCTGTTTCATATCTAACCATAATCTCCACTCACATTTCCAATTCAAAGGTGGTGTTTGTGCTAACTCCAACATAAACACACCTGTTGCATACCTCAAGGAACTTGAGTCCCCAAACTTTGATGTTATGTGGCTCAAAGTTTGTCTCCCTACTACCACACTTGTTCTCTGTTTTGCCTATTGCCCTCCAAATTCTACAAATTCTATATCCTTCTTCGACTATCTAAACTCCTGCCATGAAACTGTGACATCCTCTCACCCACAAGCCGAGATCCTCTACCTTGGGAATTTCAACGTTCACTATAGGGAATCGTTGAATTCCTCCCATACAGAGGGTGGAGGGATCGAGGACCTCATGTTCTCCATTCTCAATGATTTAGAGCAATTTATCTCCCACCCTACCCATATACCTGACCACTATGACCACTTCCCTAATATTCTGGATTTGTTTTTCACCTCCAGTCCATCTCATTGTAAATAAACAATCTCGCCCCAAATCTGATCATACTCTCATAAATGTATCTGTTCTAATGGCACCTTCCCCTCCAGCAGCCCCTTCTAAGAGTTAATACTGGCACCTGAACAAAGCTAACTGGAATTACTTATGTAACTTCTTTTCTGACTTTCCCTTGGTAAATTACTGTCTCTTATGTGGTGATGCTTCTGTCTCCACCAAATGCATAACAGGTTATTCTTGTGGGAAAGGAAGCATTTGTTCCTTCTTCCTCCAAGACTACTTCATCCAATCCATGGTTCAACCATTCCCGTTCTGAGGCCATTCAGGCAAGGGATCAGGCATATGGGGCATGGAAAAACTCTCCTTTCTCGGGCTCCCATTCAGCTTCTATCAATGCCTTTAATCACTGCAAGCACGTTATCCATGAGCTGAAGCATTCCTTTATTCAAAGGAAGTGCAATAACCTGTCTTCGTCATCCATGGATAGGTCTTTCTGGTCTTTAGCTAAAGGCATCTCTAACAACTTCTGTCGCTCTACCTTTCCCCCACTTTTCCATCCTGATGGTACTATAGCTGTCTCTCTCGTTGACAAGGCCACTCTCTTCAGTTCCCATTTCTCCTCCAACTCCGCCTTGGATGACTCTAACCTTTCCTCACCCCCTGATGCTCCTCTTACTAATCCTATGACTCTTCCTGTAATCTCTTTACGGACTGTCCGAAAAGCGCTTCTTTCTCTGGACACAAGCAAGGCTTATGGTCCTAATGGCATCCATTCCCATGTACTGAAAGAGTGTGCCTCTGTACTTGCACCTGTGCTTGCTTGTCTATTCCGTTTCTGTTTTAAAACCAAAACTTTTCCTTCTCCTTAGAAACATGGTTTGATATGTCCCATCCCTAAGAAGGGTGACTGTTCTGACCACCCTAACTATCGTCCTGTTGCTTTGACATCTACCAAAGACTTCTATCTGATCACCAGTATGGCTTCCGTAAGGTGGGATCCACTGCAATATTTTTTTCCTATCTCACTAATGTCTAGTCATCATCCCTTAAAGATTTTGGGGAGTCATATGTAGTTGCTCTTGACATATCTACGGCTTTTGACAGGGTATGGCATCGGGGTCTCATCTCCAAGCTCCTCTCTTTTGGCTTCCCTCCCTCACTTTGTTACTTTATATCTAGCTTCATTTTTGACCAATCTATCTCTGTGGTTGTTGATGGATCAGCCTCCCACCTTTTCACCATCAACAGTGGTGTCCCTTAAAGGTCTGTCCTGTCCTCTTCACTTTTTCTCCATTATTTCAACGAGTTTCTCTCTTCCACAAATAATCCAATGCACTCATAGGCTGACGACTCAACGCTGCATTTATCCACGTCCTTCAATTCTGCTCCCTCTTCTCTCACTCGATCTGCATCTCGCCTTGTCACAGCTTCCTCAATAAACTCAAACTTGGACAGGATATCTCAGTAGGGGTACACAAAATCTAGTTAAATCTAATGCCTCCAAGACCCAATTTCTACCCATCTCTCTATAGAAAAACTCCTCACAACTCTCATATCTCCTTTGACGGTTCTGTAATTCCACCTCTTGACTCTATGAACATACCTGGTATTATTGTAACATCCACTCTTTCTTGGAAACCCCACATTATGGGAACAGCTAAATCTGCCACTAAGAAACTGGGTGTCCTGTCTACATGTCATTGCTTTTTCTCTTTGGAATAGTTGCTCCATTTATACAAGGGATTGATTCATTTCTAGTATGGAGTACTGCTCTCACATTTGGGGTGGTCCTAGCTCTGTATCCTTACTCAACAGTGTTGAGTCTAAGGCGATCTGAATTATAGACTGTCCCAGGCTAACTTCCAAACTTGACCACCTCGCCCTAAGCCACAGTGTTGGTTCACTTTCCCTCTTATATAGGTATTATTTTGGTTTTTGCTCCTGAGAAATGCCTGCTTGTGTGCCCCCACCACTAGCTAGAACACATAATACTTGGCTAGCTGCTGCTTCACATGATTATTGTGTGGCCATTGGCAGCTCAAGCATGTGCCGTTTTGATAACTGCTTCTTTCCATACATGTCGAAGCTTTGGAACTCTCTACCTTCTCATGTGTTTCCCAATAACTATGACCTAGCTCATTTCAAAAGACAGGTCTTTCACTTTCTCAAAAATTCGTAAACACTCTCCCCTGTCTTTTCTTCCTGTTTCTTAATTCTCTCTATTTTTCAATTAGGACCCAGCCTTGACATGGACTTTTGTCCATGACTGGAGCCTAAAATGAAAAAAGAAAAAAAATCTGAGTTAAAAAATAAAAATGTTTTTGACTTGGCAAGCTGTTGTGTCATATGTTTACTGTGTGGCCGTTGGCATCTCAAAGGTGGGCTATTCTAATCACTGTTTCTTTCCCAACACTTTGGAACTCTCTATCCTCTCATGTCTTTCCCAATAACTATGACAGGACACACTTTAAAAAACAGGTTTTCACTTCCTATAAACCTTGTAAATGCTTTCCTTTGTCTCTTCTTTTTCCCTTTCATTAACCTCTCTATATTTCAACTACGCCCGGCCTTGATGTGAAATTCTGTCTGTGAGTAAGGCCTCCAATGTAAAAAGAAAATAAAGTGGAGTGAGTATTTTGAAGGACAGCTGAATGTGTTTGAAGACAGCATAGTAGAAATAGGATGTTTTGGTCTGGGCAGTATGTGAAGTGAGATTGGTTTGGTAAAGAGGGAAGAAAGGTGAATGCCTTGCGTATGAGAAAATGTGGCAAGCCGGCTGGAGTGGATGCAACCACAGTTGAATTCTTAAGAAAAGGGATTAAGATTTTCATAGTACGTATGGATCATGGTGACGTGCCTGTGCATTGGCAGAATGCCATTGCGTAAAGGCAAGGGAGACAGGTGAGTGTTCAAATTACATAGGTATGAGTCTATTGAGTGTACCTAGTATTTTATAAGAGACAGTAGTGCTTGAGAGGGTGATGGCATGTACAAAGCATCAGACTGGGGAGGAACAGTGGTGTTACAGAAGTGGTAGTAGACATTTCAATCAGGTGTTTAATTTAATGAATGTGTGTGATAAATATTTGGAGAAACAGAGGGATTTGTAAATGGCATTTATGGATCTGGAAAAAGCATATGAGAGGGCAGACAGAGATTACTTGTGGAAGATTTTAAGGATAAATAGTGTGGGAGCAAAGCTGCTAAAAGCAGTGAGAATTTTTTATCAAGGGCATAAGGAGAGTGTACAAGTAGGAAGAAAGCAGAGTGAGAGGGTACAAGCAAGGTTGGTCTGATGGAGGGGTGTATGTTTAATTTGTTTACGGATGGGGTGGTGAGGGAGGTAAATTCAAGGGTCCTGGAGAGAGGGGTGACTATGTAGTATGTAGGGAATGAGGGGGCCTGGGATCTGAGTCAGTTGGTGTTTGCAGATGATACTGCAATGATGAAAGATTCATGAGAAACTTTTGAAACTGGTGATTGTGTTTGGGAGAATGTGTGAAACAGAGAACTTCTGAATAAATATGAATAAAAGCATGGTTATTAGGTTTAGCAGGGTAAAGGGACAGGTTAGTTGGGGTGTAACTCTGAATGGACAAAATTTAGAGGAAGTGAAATGTTTTCTATACCTAGGACTGGGCATGGCAGCAAATGGAACTATGGAAGCAGAAGTGATTCATAAGGTGAATGAGGAGGTGACAATTCTGGGAGCATTATAAAATGTGCAGAAAGGGCAAAAATTGATATGTCTGAAGGTATAGTAGTCTCAACAATGTTATACAGATGTGAGGCATGGACTATGGATGATGACATGCAAAGGAAGGTAGCAGTCTTGGAAATATAATTTTTGAGGAGAATATATGGCATTAGATGGTTTGACTGAGTAAGTAGTAAAAGGGTAAGAGAGAGGTGTGTAATAAAAAAGAGTGTGGTTGAGAGAGCTAAAAAGGGTGAGATGATATGGTTTGGACACATGGAAAGAATGAGTGAAGAAAGGGTGACAAGGTGGATATATGTGTCAGAAGTTGCGGGGACAAGTAGAAGGGGGAAATGAAATTGGAGGTGGAAGTTTGGAGTGAAAAAGATTCTGAGTGATCAGGACCTGAACATGCAAGAGGGTGCAAGGCACGAAAGGGATAGAGTGAATTGGAACGATGTGGCATACAGGAGTCAATGTTTGTCAATGGACTGAAACAGGGCGTGTGAAACGGTTTGGGAAAAACTATGAAAAGGTTGTGAGGCCTAGTTGTAGAGAGGGAGACTGTCGTTTTGGCTATTGTACTTAACAGGTAAAGAGCGGATGTGAGCAAATGCGGCCTTACTTCATTTGTTCCAGGCACAAACTCTCTAATGTAAGAAATAGCAATCAAGTAAAAAAACGAAAAACTTATCTTGCATATAATACATGCTGGTTTTGGGGATTCATCTCCCTCTGCAGCCAATTCTGGAATCAGGATGCACTGTTGCTCCTCTAATCAGTTAAGCTCACTGAAGCCATGGCCCATAGCTACATATATCCTCCACAAACTGATTAATTAGTTACACTTTTGAAATATGTCCAGGGAATCTTTCATGTTCTTGCAGGTTGGGCAGTATATAAGATTTCCCATACTTTTCAGTAATAAGTTTAGACATTTTCAAGCCCCAGATATTTCCACCATTTTCTCTTATTGTTTTAATACCATCTCTCAATTTTGGTGATTTTCTACAATCTTTAATAACTGTCAAGCCAAAAAGAAATGGTTCTTGAGTATAAATTGAGAATCTTGCCTTCCAGGAATTTCCAAGTGTAAATTATGATATATCTCCTACACATGAGGTGAGAGACACTTCCAATAAAAAGTACTTGGCAATTACAATTTATTTTACAAATCTCTTTCATTGATGTATGAGAAAGTATAACTAGGAAAAACACTTGCAACAAGCTACTCAGTCTTACTCATTAGACACACTAATATAATCCAGTGTAATAAATGATTAGGGAAGATGGCCATCAGAACTCACCATGATGGTTCTGGGATTCACATTCTCCATTTCAGTCATCACATAAATTGAGTGGAAGCACTCATTAAGTCTGGTTTATAATATTAATGGTGAACATGACTGAGATTTCTAACCAGGTGTTTAACCTTTAGAGCACTCAACTAGATAAAAGTTAATCTTTTACAAAATCATCCATCTCAATGATAATAATAAATCTCAAAGTTGAGCTACATACAGCAAATTGGGATGGGCAACATTATTCTTTTGCCATATTTTTGGATTTTTCTGCTTGCTTTTCTGGAACACTTAATGTATCTGACTTTTAATGTGTCTGGTCACTGTCCATAAGTGTTTTATGTACCTTAAGGGACTTGGTATGTTGTTGCACCAGAAAGCAATTGACATACATTAAAGATAATGATGCTGGTAACACCCATATGTAGGTAAGATGTAAGGAGATTTACTGCAAACATTTCTGAAGCTGTGAATATGATTGTTGTAGTACTGAGGTTGTAAAACCATGTATATGCATATGACAGAGACAAAAAAGAAATCTGACTGTATAGCAGTTTAATATCAGAAGACAACATTGCTTAATTATATGGACTCTTAATGCACTGCTCACAGTGCTTCAGGTGAAAAGTATTTGACACCTAGTACCATGGTAAAAGATACTTATGTGAATAACTTTCCTATGTTTAATAATGATCTTAAAGGAAAGACTTACTTTATGTGGTATTGCAACAATGATATAAGTTATAAGAAAGATAAATTAGCACATGAAGCAACAAACCAAACCAAATGTTTGTCATAATCTGGTTTCTGCATGGGCAGACAAATTAAAACACAGCCTTGAATCTGAAAGAACCCCATAAAAGGGTAATAGGCTTGCATAATCAATAAGTATATATGTAATGAAAGCCCTTGCCTTCTAATATCAAGTAAAGGGGAATATGTTCCTGAGCAAACAATTTCTGTATGTAACTCTCACCTATGGGATATAGATAAAATGGTTTAAGGAACTTACCATGCTCACAACATTCAAAGAAAACTTTAAAAAAATGTGGTGTTCAGGGGTTGAGGTGATGGTGAAGTGAGATGGGGAGGAATGAGAATTACTATTAGAAGACAAAAGGGTACTAGGGCTGTCTGTGTCAGCCCCTGAATTATCTAACTCAGCAACTGTTTCAATTGGAGGTATAGGAGTAGGCATTTACCTGGACCTTTTGAAAAAGTTATCCATGCACAAATGATTCTGGTGTGTAATCTACATACATAGAAGGTCTTACTTTCTCCTTCTCCTAAACACTAGTTTCCCTGTCAATGAAGTGCTAGACAGTATTTGATCTTATTTCATCTTTATTTTACCCAATAGCAGCAGAGTGAGAAAGCAAGAGCCCCAAACTTGGCAATGAACATGAGTTTCTACTCAAAATCAAATCTCCTCAGCATTCATAATTTCACCATCTCAGCACTTCTAATTTCATGACAAAAATGAAAATCCTGTTTATTGTATTTCCTAAAGTATGTTTACTATTCTTGGCAGATACACTTAAATCACTACACAAACTTGGAGGCAGGAAATACTATTAAAAAAACATGGTGAGAGCAAGCATTTGATGAAATATGTTTTTGTTTAGAAGCTGACTGCCAATGGGTGAGTTACAAAGTGAAAGGTATTTTGTCACGGGATGGGTTAAAATCAAAAAGCAATTTGCTGAGACATCATAAAGTGCAAGATGATGTAAAGACATACATGAACACTTTAACATTTACAGATACAAATATCAGCAGATCCATCACCATCTACAGATGTATATATCTGCAGGTCCATCAAAATCTACAAATGTTTTTATCTGCAGGTCCATCAACATCTACAGACACATATATAAAACTGCAGGTCCAGTGACATCTACAGATGCAAATCTTTGTTTTGACAATTCCTACTACATTTTCAAGGCTAAGTTATCAGTACAGTAGGGAGGGGAGTGCATATGAGTGTTGAATGTTTCTACAGGATAATCATTCTCAGTTACCCTACAGACATAACATGGGATGGAAATGTGCAATTCATGTCCAAGTTGCCACAGTCACAAATTTCTACAAACATACATACAGCATCTGTAAGAATGTTATTTATGAAGTTGATCAAAAAATACTATTATCATTATACTTGATTGCCAGGAAACAGACAAAGAAAATCTCATACACTCATATACACACATATATACATACCCATACATACATGCACATATACATACATATACATATACACATATATAAACATACATATACACACTACAACCCTATCATATGCCTTCTCCAGATCCATAAATGCCACATACAAATCCACTTGTTTTTCAAAGTATTTCTCGTACACATTCTTCAGAGCAAACACTTGATCCACAAATCCTCTACCACCTTTGAAACCACACTGCTCCTCCCCTATCTGATGCTCTGTACATGCCTTCACCCTCTCAAGCAATACCCTCCCATACAATTTTCCAGGTATACTCAACAAACCTATGCCTCTGGAGTTTGAACACCAGACCTTAATTTGAATAAAGAGAATTATGAAACGGAAAAAGTAAAGACAAGGGAAAGTATTTACGAATTTTTGAGAAAGTGAAAGACCTGTCTTTTGAAATGTGCAAGGTCATAATTACTGGGAAAGACAAAGGAAGGTAAAGAGTTCCAAAGCTTTGACATGCAGGGAAAGAGGCTGGTATCAAAACAGCCCACTCTTGAGTTGCCGATGGCCAAATGATAATCACGTGACGCAGCAGCTTTCTGAGTATTGTGTGGTCTAGCTTCTGGTGGGGGTATACAAGCAGCCAGCTCTCAGGAGCAAAAACAAAGTAATATCTATAGAAGATGGAAAGTGAACCAATATAGAGGCATAGAGCAAGGGGGTCAAGATTGGAACTTTGCCTGGGGCAGTTTATAAGTTGACTTCTTTCGACTCAACTCTGTCAAGTAAGGTAACAGAACAAGAACCACCCTAAATGTGAGCCAGATTTTATCTTCCGCACAGCATTCACCACCTCTTCTCTCTTCACCAAACCACTCTCCTTGACGTTCTCATTTTGCACACCACACAGACCAAAACACCCCCCCCCACATCTGCCACTCAATTATCAAACACATTCAACAATCCTTCAAAATACTCACTCCATCACCACCTTAGCTTTTGATCACTTTACCCCTTGTCCCCTGCACCAATGTACCCATTCGTTCTCTTGTCTTTTCCACATTATTTACCTCCTTCCAAAACATATTTCTATTCTCCCTAAAGTTTAATGATACTCTCCTACCCCAACTCTTATTTTACCTCTTTCTCAACCCTTGCACCTTCCTCTTGCCCTCCTGCCACTTTCTCTTATACATCTCCTAGACATTTGCACTCCTTCCTTGTAAGTACCATCCAAACGCTTCTACTTTCTCTTTCACTATCTTCTTTACTTCTTCACCCCACCACTCACTACCCTTTCTAATTTGCCCACCTCCCACTTTTCTCATGCCACATGCATCTCTTGCACATGCCAACAATACTTCCCTAAATACCTCCCATTTCTCACCCACTCCCCTCACTTGATTGACAATGAACATTTGCCATCATACACTTAATCTCTCATGGTATTTCTTCACACAAGTCTCCTTTCCAAGCTCACTTACTCTCACCACTCTTTTCTCCCCAACATTCACTCTTTCTTTTTTGTAAACCTCTACAAATCTTCACCTTCACCTCCACAAGATAATGATCAGACATCCCACCAGCTGTCCCTCTCAGTACAATTACATCCAAAAGTCTCTCTTTTAAAGCCTATCAATAATATGTAATCTAATAATGCCCTTTGACCATCTCTCCTACTCACATGTGTATATTTGCATATATCTATCTTTTTAAACCAGGTATTCCCAATCACCAGTCTTCTTTCAGCACACAAATTCTCAATCTCTTCACCACTTCCATTCTCAACAATGAATACCCCATGTGCACCAATTATACCCTGAACTGCCTCATTATTCACCTTCACATTCAAATTACCCATCACCAATACCCAATCTCATGCATCAAAACTGCTGACACTCACTCAGCTGCTCCCAAAACACTTGCCTCTCATGGTCTTTCTTATGACCAGGTGCATAAGCATCAGTAATCACCCATCTCTTACCATCCATTTTCAGTTCTACCAACATCAATCTAGAATTTACTTCCTTACACTCTATCAAATACTCCCACAACTCCTGCTTCAGGAATAGTGCTACTCCTTTTACTTAGTTCTTGTCCTCTCATCAACCCCTGACTTTACTCCCAAGATGTTTCCAACACATTCTTCTCCTTTGCCCTTGAGCTTTGTTTCACACAGACCAGAACATTCAGGTTTCTTGGTTTCTTTCCTCAAACATACTACCTATCTCCTTTCTTATCATCTTGGTTACATCCACACACATCCAGACACCCCAGTCTGAGCCTTTGAAGAAGACGAGCTCTCCCCACTTGACTCCTTCTGTTTCCTCTTTTAGAAATTGAAATACAAGAAGGGAAGGGTTTCCAGCCTACCACTCCTATCCTCTTTAGTCGCCTTCTGCAACACATGGGGAATACGGGGGTAGATTTCTTTCACACCTACAAATTCTCTTGCTTATAAAGGAATATTGAGAAAAATTATAAGTTCATCATTATGCAAGGTGAAAAATTATCAAATGTAAGGGTAAGAGAGGTGTGTGATAATAAAAAGAGTGTGGTTGAGAGAGCAAAAGAGGTTGTGTTGAAATGGTTTGGACATACAGAATGAATGAGTGAGGAAAGGTTGACAAAGAGGATATATGTTTCAAAGGTGGAGGGAACAAGGAGAAGCAGGAGACCAAATTGGAGGTGGGAGGATGGAGTGAAAGTGATTTTGAGCAGACAAGGCCTGAACATGCAGGAGGGTGAAAGGTGTGAAAGGAATAGAGTGAAATGAAACGATGTGGTATACCAGGGTCAACGTGCTGTCAGTGGACTGAACCAGGGCACGTAGAATGTCTGGGGTAAACCATGGAAAGGTCTGTGGGGCCTGGGTGTGGATAGGGAGCTGTGGTTTTGGTGCATTACACATGACAGCTAGAGACTGAGTGTGAGCGAATGTGGCCCTTTTC
>JAYMFT010019729.1:0-2500 GCA_038088735.1 Panulirus argus
TATATATATATATATTAATGAAAGAAGAAACTATAATGTAAAACTAGCCTTAGTACTTTTGGGAGCTGAAGGAATGAAGTAGTTTGAAAATATTATTATTATTATTATTATTATTATTATTATTATTATTATTATTATTTAATTATTATTGTGGTTATTATGTTCAGTGTATCATAGGGAAATGTTTCGGTTTTTATGAAACTGTGTAGGGAAGGCTTCAATAGATATGTAATATTTAAATGTCTGGTGGTTATTTATGATGTTTACAAACTACACTTACATGCACAGCATAGTGTGGGTTGTAGATTAAGAGCCACGTTCTTCTTCCGCAGGTAATGACTGGCAGGGTGAGGTTATCTGTGTGCTTACAGAGGTTACAGATGTATCTTCTGCCGCCCAGGTCTTATCCCAGACCCCCCAGTCCAGTGCCGGGCCTCAACGTCGGGCCTTTTTCCTTCTCCCCAACCCTGCCTGCTGGTGTACCTCGTCCTCATCTGCTCCTGCATAAGTCCCACACCCATCGTCTACCACCTACAGTTCCTCAGCTTGCCACTTACCAGCTCACCACGCCCAAACTCTTTCCTTGAGGTCTTCTCCTGCTTCTTTGCCCTACACCAGCAGAATGTTAAGAGTTCGAGTCTGGAGCCTTCTTGGATTCCCTTCCTCGCAGGATACCACCTTGAGTATCAGAAGGATATTGCGGGACGCTCACGCACGCAGTAGCAGGAGTCAGATCTCCGTATCCGCCACAGGTAGACAGACGGCATAAACGTCAACTCAGACACCTTTTCTGTAAAGCCCGTTCTTACTTCCTCGTGTCCCCGGTGAATTCCCCCTCATATTTCCAGCCCTTCTTCTCAGTTCCAGTCACCCTACCTGAGATTCCCTCCTTCTCTCCCTCCTGCTCTTGTCCTCCTCCTACTTCACCCTCCTCCACCTTCCCTACTTACACCCCTCAGCCTCGCCGGACTCCGCCTTCCCTCGTCCTCCTCCTTGTCACCCTCTTCAGATTACCCCCGTCTCTTCCCCTCCAACCTTTCTAGACTCCGTCACCGTCCCCACTTAACTTACCTCCCCGAGCTGCTCCCTCCTCCCTCCCTTGCCTTCCCTTACTCCCCTACCCTCCGTTACTCCGAAACACCCTTGGGAGTCACAAGCGCACGGCTCGAGGACTTCGTCATGGCAGTATATAGTATAGTGAGGAATATTAAGCCTTGTAATTGCTCTTAAGCAAACTTCGAAATGTGAGACTTACTAAAGAGATTGAAGGTTTAAGTTTCCTCAATTAAACTGTCGACAAGAAACGGAACAAGCGGCTTCGAGACTTTTACTTGGCGTAGAGTAGGCGTCGTATTTAGAATGCCTTGTTTCTCCAGTGTCACCTGTGGTGTGATTTGAAACGAGGTGCTCTTAAGTTGAAGTCATTGGAAAACTAAGGAATGAGGAGGATTATGGATTTTTTTGTTTTTAAGTACCTCCTGTTCCCTCGCCAGTGTAGTGGAAGGTAAGTTAACACTCGGGCTGTTTGCGTATATGTGTGTGCATACGTCGCTATGTGTATGAATACATTGATACGTGGGTGCGTGCATAGTTATACTCAGGCACGTATTTCAGTTTTTCGGACACTTCGAGAGTCAGAGACTTGACGTCAGTTGCTTGCATCCCCATTGCTACTGTGTCATTACCCTGAACTTAGTGGGATCTGAGTGCCTGGTTGATTCCCATGGTTACTTCGTGTTTGTGTGGCAGGGCATCCGTTTCCTGTGAATGCATTGCTCGTTTTCTTTGGAAAACCATGGCGTCAAATTTATAGGAAACTAAAGGATTCGAGAGAGAATTTATATATATATATATATATATATATATATATATATATATATATATATATATATATATATATTATAAGATTTTATTGAAGTAAAATATTTTTTCACGGGGTTGGGGGTTGAAAGAAAGCGTTTATAAGGGAATTATTAAGAGAGATACATTTGATCTTAATATTTCCAGTAGACGTTTGTGTAGAATCAAGAGAGTTGGTTGACTGGATCTTGAAATCAGAAGCGGACGTTTATATGTGGAATTAAGAACACTTAATGGATGAATGTTGTGAACGTTTAGAGCAAAAGAGATTTCGATCAGCTGTGACGCTCTTTGATAGAGCACCTCCAGCACGACGGTACGACCCTGAGGGTAAGGAGGCCTTATACCCAGGAGTCGTACCCTCATGCTCGAGGGTCGTACCGCCGTGCTTAAGGGGCCGCAACCGCCACGCTGAAGGGCCGTACCTCTATGCTCGAGGGGCGCACTGCCCTGCTGAAAGTGAGCGAAGTGCTGCTGTTCCCATTAACCGGGTCGTATGTTTGAGTTACGGAGAACATTGAAGAGAGATCTTGCGCCTGGCTCGCTGGAAGCAGGAGGTAATAGAATATATATTTTCCTTTAATAAAGACACGTGAAGGTATAGCTTTTAGCGTCGTTGGTAAGAACCACTTCCTTGCTG
>JAYMFT010019729.1:7500-16108 GCA_038088735.1 Panulirus argus
TTCTCCCTGTGGGCTTGCTCGTATTTGCATCATAGAGTGTCCACACCTGCTTCGTAGACGCCTGGAAGTTGTAGAGTCTCAAGTTCTGCTGTACAGGCAGTCGTAGTCTTCACTCCTGCTTCACAGACAGTAGTAGAGTTCTCACTCCTGCTTCACAGACAGCTTGTAGAATCCCCACATCTACTTCATAGACAAGTGTGCAGCTTCCATACCTGCTTCACAGAGTTTTTACACCTGCTTCAGAGGCAGTTTTAGAGTCTCCACATCTGGTTCACAGAGAGTTGTGAAGCCTCCAGTCCTGCTTCACGGACGCATTACAGGTGTACACAGACTTGTTAACAATGCCCCTTTGGGTAAAAGTTTTGCAGGAAGGTTGAAAACATTCCCGGTTATTTCACCAACTTCTGACTGCGGTTCCCACTGCTTCTGGTGTTCAAGGTTTTGTTCGTCTGCTTTCCTGTGTGTGTGTGTGTGTGTGTGTGTGTGTGTGTGTGTGTGTGTGATGAAGTGCTGGCTTTACTACTACTGATACATATTTCCCCGTGGCGAAATCCAAGTGAGATTTACTCTCATTATTTTACAAATATTGCAAAAAAAAAAAAAAAAAGACTTAAGAAAAGGGAGTACAGTGTAGGACACGAACGGCGTACCTTAGGAATTAGGTGAGGTGGCGTCTTTGCCCAGTCCCATGGCCACACGTGTGGATGTTCTAAAATATGGATTCGGTACCTTAATCCGCGTTAGTGAGTCATACGGATGAGGTAAAGCTGCAGACCCTAAGCTTTGTATGGAGACGTAAAGTCTTGCGCGCCGCAACTCACAACTGGACATAAACGCTTTCCAAGTCTTGTGTATTTAGTTTATTAATTGATTTTAGGACGTATTGTCCTCGCGACTTCATAGGAAGTCATTGAATGTAACATTTTTAGTTCCTGCTCTCCCCGACTGGACGAGATGTGGAGGCTACTAATGAGCGTCACTCCAGCTGTGTGACACACACGCACTGATAACGAGATAGCGTCGCTCCCACAAGCTCGTTATCTTGGCAGATAACTATCCACGCACGCCATCCTTTAGGTTATTCATAAAGTATTGAAGCGGAAACTGAATTGGTTATTTTTTTCACTTACTCGCTTGCGTTTGTCTCGGGTAAATTGTGTGTAGTTCTGGGCACGTACAGAGTTGTAGTAGTGCGTCTGGGGTTTGTAATGAAGCTTTATGGAGTTATTGATGTTTGCATATCTGTCTGTCTGTCTGCACTACTTATACACTGAACACGCTGTGAGGGTTATATATTGTATAGGCTTACGGCGATGGACATGTACGTGGCGAAGTGTTATTTACAGAATCTCTGCATCATGCTTAGAAAGCAAACCTTTATAGTGTGAGTAACTTATTATGCATATGATTGGTAATTAGATGCAGGTTAAGAAGGAAAACTAATATATATATATATATATATATATATATATATATATATATATATATAATATATATATATTCTGTAAGATATGGGGAAAAACTGCCCAAGAAAGGACTGGAAGGGTTAAGAAATATGTATTTCTAAGTAGAAAGGGTGTGGCATTGTGGTGGTGAGAGAGCAAGACAAAAGGAGTGGAAAGTGTTGAGCAAAGGAAATCACGGGTGGCACTTGGCCTGACCGTCTCCAGGGGTGGTGGGTTATACCCTAGAGAGTGAGATGGCGCTGGCTTGACCGCCTCCGCTCCCCACGTCCGGAAGCCCCACATTAGGGTTATAATGGTTGGTTTTGTTCGTGTGAAACCTTTTCCTTTTTTTTTTCATACATACATCTGATGTTCTCTGTATTTAGTTTCCTGAAGCGCGAAAAAGAGCTTATACTTCGCTAGATAGTGTGACTAGGCTAACGTGATCGACCGTTTGTTTACAGGAATTGACAGTGGGACGGACGTTAGGGGTGAAAGAAGCGATTCATTTCATTCTGTTTTGGAGGAATGGTATGTCTGTGTAGAAGGTCCGGGTGTAAAGTTGATAGTTGAAAGGTGTAAGAAGCGTGGGTAAAATGATTAATTGTTTGGAAATCAAGATTGGAAGATTTATCAAGATTAATCTGTATTAAAAAGCATACTGAAGCAATTAGGAACATACGATATTACGCCAGTGTAAGATGAGAAAAATATTGGAGAAAAAGAAAATCATTGATGAAAAAGAAATCCTCTTAAATAAAATAGTTTGGGAGGAACAAGGTAGCCAGAATGCTTAAGTAAGGTCGAGGGGATCTGGTCTGGTCTGGTCTGGTCTGGTCTGGTCTGCCTCTGCTGCTGTTGTTGCTGCCTGACGTTGATGCCGTTGATGCTGTTACAAATGTTGTTGGGTTTGTTCTTACTGTTAGTGACAGCTGTTGATTCTGTTGTTTGGCTCTCTTGTTACTGTTGTTGGTGCAGTAGCTTCTGTTTGTTCGCTATCTTGTTCCTGTCGGTGCCGTTTGTGGTTGTAGCTTCTCCTGTTGGGGAGTGATATTACTGTTGATTCTCTAGCTTTGCTTTTTATTGTAGTGATGATGTTCTTTATGTTACTGTTTAATTCCATTTGTCCCTTCTGTTGGTTCGTGTTCGTTGATGTCTCGTCTGTTATGTTTACGGTTCCTGGTTGATGTAATAGTACTGTGCTTACTGTTGGTAAATGATGATGTAATTTCTACTGTTGTGTTTACTGATGTTAGTCTTGGCTGATGATGTCTTCTTTGCCTTTTATAGTGGATTAATGTTGACATACCGTTGTGCTTACCGTTGTTAGTTGATTGTATCTGTTGTTGTGTGTACCGTTGGGTGGTTGATGTTGGAGATGAGATTGTAGGAAGGTCTCGGTCCTTTGGTTAGTTGATGTGGTGTGGTGTGTGTGGGTCGCAGTACCTTCCTCCCACACTCTCTCCTCCCTCCTTTGGGGGAATCGTGACTCCGGCTGGCCCTTGCTCTGTGAACGCCCCGGAGGAGGAGGAGGAGGAGGAGGAGGGTGGTGGTGGAAGCTGTGTGCCTGTATCTTCCCTCCGTGGGCCATAGCCAGCCAGGTGTTGGTCGTGACTGGCTGCCGCAGTCGTGATGGTCACATTTCCAAGGCGAGTCATTAGCAAGGAAGGAGCTGCCAGACACCCTCAGAATTTTTTGGCTCCTCTGGTACTATGGGAGTCGCATATCAACGGGAGTTAAATATTTTTCCAAGTAACCCAGGATTCCCCTTGATATATATATATATATATATATATATATTTGAGACACAGTTCGTGTGGTGAAAGGTATAGAATATGCAGATTCTTTGCATTTATGAACGTGGATGTGTGTGTGTGTGTGTGTGCATCTGTGTTTCAGTATGTCTTTTAAGCTGCTTACCTTATTTTATGATTTTTATGACGAGAACGATTTTTATAATTATAGATTTTGATGGAAAGGGTTATTGTGTTAAGCTTCTGCTGAAAATCAAGCTTTAATAAACGCGCGCAAGCAATCCCCGACCAGGGAGGTACTATCACCTGGTTATCGGGAATGATTGTAGTGCAGTGAGCCAGCACTGCAGTTGCCGTTATGTTCCCCTCCGTGTCTCATATTGCTGCCTTTTCTTTCTGCCTCACACGAGGGTTGCCGGCATTCATTACACAACTACGCTCTATATCCATCTTACACTTAACACTTGACAACATGTAACCCACACGACTCTGTGTTCATAGCTTAAATTTTCAGGCGGTGAGTGCTACGCGCCTGCTCTGAGTAGTGGCAGACTCCCGTTAAAGGAAAAGAAAGTTCAAGAGAATAAAACTCTCTCTTCTACTGTGCAAAGAGGGAATTACAATATGGACTTGTGTAGCCACGAGGAACTAAAGCAGGCCTTCAAGAGACTTGCAGGCAGAGAGGTATTCAGTCGAGTATTCATCAGAGACTATAGACTGAGGGAAGAAAGAGAGGGAACTAAAGAATTCAAGAGATGGGGCGCCTCGAGTACAGAACTCCCTCCCTGTACAGTACGAATAGGTAATTACATGTTATCCCGCCCCTCCACACGCGACCGCCTTTTGTTTTTTTGCGCTCTGCATGTCTCTCTCTTCATATAAGTTTTAGAAACGGTGGTAGTTGAGGAAGAAGAAGAAGGAAAAAGAAAGCGGTCCAAGGAGATGAAAAGTAAAAGAGACTATGAAGAGTGAAGCGTAATGTCGTCTGGGAAGTGAGATGGAGTCTCATTCTCCACCTCTTTTATCATTGTTGTTGCATCTTCCGCTTCCCTACGTCGTTATCAGAGTGAAATATCTGAAGCCATCTTCCCAGATATCGGTGTGCTGTCTCCATCGTATTCATGGCAGTGTCTCCAAGTGCTGTGGAAAACCCTAGGTTGGGTGGGGGTTACTTATCACGTGACGTGTTAATGTGCTTGGCTGTGGTGGTGTTGCCTGGGATATATTGGTGAATTCTGTTACGCCGTTGTGTCCGTTACATCAGAAAACGGGAATTTCTCATATTTTGTGATTGATTCTGCTTAAGCTTACAGTATTATTTGATACTTGATTATATATCATAAATCGTGGAGTATGGCAGACTGAGATATCGAAGGAGATTTGAACGTAACAAAAAATTTATAAATGTAAAACTGGAAAAATAAACGCTGAACCCCATAACCTAGGGTGGCTGGCTGTTGGGTACACACACTTGCCTCTTGAGTTCAAAGTCATTGAGCAAAAGTCAGAGCCTCACAGTCACTCTATGTACGCACAGAACCCGTACGTATTCTGTTGGATAGAGTTGCCCCCAGCAGGTGATGGGTGATTATGCAGGAACCCGTGCCGCACAAGTTCCGAAATTACAACAGAAATTCAATTTGGTACAGGTAATCAATCGGTCCTCCCGGACGACTAGCGTCCTTGGTCCCAACCACAAGGTTATATAAAGGCCAGAGGCCAGGGTCATGCAGACGCGTAATGGATTACAACTACCTTCCTCGATGAGTTGCTGATGATTTTTTTTTCCCTTCATTCTATACCTACAGAGCCTAACAGTGGTAGCGTTGTTAGGGCCTCGGGAGCCAGCGCCGAAGACTTGGAGGGTCGAGTGTACTACTACTTCGTGTGATTACACCAGGGGGGCGAAGAAATGCCAGGACGAGTGAATATCATATATGCTGGGAACCCAGACGTGGTGATGATGTCTCAGGGGGTGACGACGACGCCTGCATAATATTATGGCGGTCGGGTACACCAACGCGAATGTTGAAGGTCAAGGACACGGGGCAAAATGCCGCCCCTGGAGGAGGGAGGGAATTAGTACGGACTTGGGCGCGAGCGAGTGACAAGCGTAGCCTGGCCGTTATCATTACTGGCGCCTCGCATGCTTCGCAGCTCAAGGTGCAAGTCGCAAAGGAGAGAGGGAGAGAGAGCCAGCCGTGGAATATCCTTACGTGCAATAATATCTGGTAACGACGCGGGTTAATATGTTGATGGAGCCACTGAAGGGGCTTAGCGTATTTAACCTGCTGTTGCTTTTGCGACCGACTTGGCCGAAGGACGACGTAGATTTTTCTTGGAATAAGTTTGGCTGCAGGATAGCACGAGGCGGTGTACCTCTGTTTACTTATCATTACCGTGGAGTGCGTACTTCATCAAGCGGCAGGAGCTTGGTATCCTGGGCCTCTGGCTCGGGAGGAGGAAGGCAGGATGCAAGGAAGGGAGAGTAGGACAGATAACAGGAGGCTTAATGGTCCTTAACGAGGTTATCTGATAGATATAAGAAAAGAAGATAAAACTAGATTTAGTGTTAGAAACTGAATAACATCGGATAGAAGAGTGCAGAATGACAAATGTATAGTGAGAGAGGTAGAGAAAAATGAATGAATCTTTATACTCACCTTTCCCTTCTTCAGCGTGGAGCGCGGCCTCGAAGCTGCGGGAAGCCCCATGAAAGGAGTCCTGGGGTTCCAAGAATGAAGACGTAAATGTGTATACAATCTCGTGTGTGTAGCAGTTAGGCCTCGGTCACTGTTTGTCTATATGTCAGCTCAGTAATTGGAGGTTGTATTTCATTTGTAAGAGTAACTGAAAAATGTGCTCTCGGAGCACATGTACCTCCACCTGTTTATGGACTGACCCCACCAGACCTTTTTATCTTTAGCGCCGTCACCAGTATTCCTAACACTGGACCATGGTCAAGGAAATATGGTGTGGACCGGGCGGATGTGTGTGGTAGAACAGTCATCGTAGCGAGAAATATTTGCCCTGTGTGAGTGGATTAGCTTTTTACTTTTCATTTTGTAGGTATTCCTTGTTAAAGGGATTCAGTGTTGACGTTTGGGACGAGAGTCCCTTGTTGCCATCATCTCGCCTTATTGTGAACCTCGTAAGAGATCACAGGCCTCGCTCCTCGCCTCAGTACGAACCTCATTTTGGGGGTGGTGGCGACGGGATGAAACGACCCTGCGTAAAAGAGAAGTGCCTTGTGCTTAGCTGGCTGTCATCTGTCTACTACAGGTCGGATAGCGAACGCATATCACCTTGTTTTAGACCATCAAGTCCCCCTTTAATCTGCCCTTTCTTATAGAAAAAGAGTAGGTGATGTATGATCCCTCTCCTTCCTCAGCCACGCCGTGACCTGGTGCCGCTCGCAACGTCTTCCTCTAATCTGCTACAGAACTGTAGGAAGGCTGAGCTGCATCTTAGTCGTTTTCCACCTAACAGCAGCTGGTATTGGGTTCCTCCCATTTCTCCCAGCTGCGCCCCCATTGATCAGAGCCTCCCTCGCCTCAAGAGACCAAGTTGTGGTTCTGTACTGGGCTCTCTCTGCTCCTCACTTTTGTTTTTACTTTCTCCTCTAATGCTTGTGTTCTTTGCTTGGGAATCTTTCCCTCTGGTGACTGCTTCTCTCGCCATCCCGTCCACTGATCTCGTCTCATCATCCATTTTCTGTGGGCAGGAAATCCAGGTATCTTGAAATATTCGCATGCTCTGTTCTCTCGTCATTAATCAATATAGTATTCCCTTCTGATATTGAAATCCGCTCCTACCTTCGTCTTGCCTATAGTTATCTAAATGTTATGCTCCAATGTTTCGTTGTGTAAACTATCCATCAGCCTCCATAGACGTCCTTCTGTATTGAGGACCATTCCCTTATCATCTGCAAACCACATAGACTTTTGGTCTACTATCTTCCCTCCGTCCTGTTAGATTTAGAATTTAGTACTATTTTGTCCCCTGGCACAAAACCTTGTCATAGACCAGCAGGTCTGGCTTTCCCTTGTACTCCCTTGCTTTACTCTTTCGTGTTAGAGCAGAGAGCCTGTCTGTATTACAGGAGGTATCTGGCGACCTTGACTCCACGACTTTACACTCAGTTTCTGCCATCGCTTTAAACCTCATCATTACCGCTTGCGCTGACGGTGATAACTCATAGCCAACACCATCGCCGAACTCCCCGGCCAGTCACTCATCGTTCAGGATCGTCTCCAGTCACCCTCCCACGACCCATTTCAACCCGACACTTTAAGGTCAGGTCAAAGGCCAAACCATCGTATCTAAAGGGTAGCACCGTGCAAACTGTACCTTTACGCTCCAGAGGTTAGAAGAGCGTGAACCTGACAACACAGTGTGACACACGATAACGATATGTAAAATGGTAATCTCCTTCACCTCGCTGGCCTCGTAACCATCCATATCAAACATGTTTCAGAATAGCGAGGGAGGATATTAGGGCATAGATAGGGTGTGCCTAGGGCTGAGGCGGCTGTCTCTGTTTAGGGTTCGGTTGGTTGGCTACGCTTAGGGCTCTCGGCTGGATGCCTGGCTGGCTGGCTGGCCCTGTTTTACATATCCATGACGGGGGAGGGTTGGGTCGGGGCACCGTCTGAAAATCTAATCTGTTTCAGGCCGGATAGACTCTGTGATAACCCTGTGTAATATCATCTCCACTTGGCACCGCTCTCGAGTTGAACACAAACACAGACACGCCTGGCTTAGGCGAGAGTGTGTGTGTGTGTGTGTGTTTATACACTCATGGGAGTGAAGACACGAGTGTAAAGCTCTCTACCCATAACACACTTATAGCGGTCACAAATACTAATCACACACACACACAGTAAGAGAGTATTAGAAAGAATTGTGTACTGCAATATTACATCACTGATATGCTCTTTAAGCTGGTTATTTGTATCGTGTATTTTTTTAACGAAGTTTCAGGACAGTAACGTTGTGTTTAGAATTACAGGTTGTCGGATTGCAGCGTATACAACTACAAAAAAGAATGAATAATTTATCTGAGCGAAGCAGTTCTTAGGATATGAGAGAATACATAAATTCGATCCCGAGAGTCGTTTTCCCAGGACTCTAGACTTGGTACAGTTTGGAATCGTTCTGTACTTTGGACTCCTGTGTAATGTGAGCTCGTTACATTTTGGACCTGTTGGGACTTGGACTTATATGGACTTGTTATGCTCTAGACTCTCTGGTTGCACTGTCTGTCCCCTGTTTGTAGACACGCCAAGGAAATTGTCACGCCCACAACAACTAACCTCCAGTCTAAGTTGCTAATTATTTTCATCCATTTCCTTGGCAAGATAGAAATTCACGCTGCTTTTTTTTTCTTTTTGGGGGGGGGGGGGCGAG
>JAYMFT010019740.1:0-16481 GCA_038088735.1 Panulirus argus
CTTACATTACTTACTCGATCAAACCATCTCACACCACATATTTTCCTTAAACATTTCATTTCCAATACATCCACCCTTCTCCGTACAACTCTCTATAGCCCATGCCTCGCAACTATATATTACATATGGGACATTATTTTGTCACCATCCACCCATCTGTCTATGGACACGTTCTTGTCAGGACGAGAATTAAAGAACAATCCACGATACAAACTTAATATTTACATCTTAGATACCCCCAGTGGATGTGACCTGCTGATTAAGCATTGGGACATGTTTGTGCCTGCATAGATTTCTACACTAATTAGGAAAAACTGATTCCTTTGTGCCAGTTCGTATGCGTTAGGAGTGGTGAATGTTAGAAAATCTGTTTCGTAGCATAAGCGCTTCATAAAGGACATCATGACATTCATTTTTTTTTATTTACTCGTGTTGTGGCCATTAGAGAACGCAAGTGTCTTGTCATCCTTCCGTTCTCATGTGGTTTTCCAGCTTGTGTCATCCCCCTTGGTTCTGTCTGTCTAGTTGTGTATGTACTTGTTGACATGAATTATCATGTTTGCAGTGAAATGCTTTCTCTTCCCCACCTTACTTACGCCTCTGTACTGTATAAATTAATGGTATTTCCCTGTAACTGCAAAATGAGCATGTTCACACATAGGAAGGACCAATCTGAACACCGCTTACCTTCCAGCACACCCTGGTGGAATTTACGATTATTATGGCCTAAGAAAATGCATTTTTACAGCCATGAGAGGACTGCTATTTGTCATATGAGTTTGCTTGCTAATGTTTATTTTTCTGTTTGGAATTTTTTTGTTGGAAGCGTCTCAGGGAAAGATTCTAGCTGCCATCAGGAAAGAGTTGCTGGATCCATGTGTAGAATATTCCTTGAGTTCTTGTCCTATAGTGATTTTCACACCCCACAGTGATTTCCACGCCTCACAGTGATTTCTACGCCCCATTGTCATGAGCGTATCGTAATGAAGGAGTGTTGCCAGTGTACTGAAGGTGGGCCACAGCCGAAGGTATGTGGTGGCAAATATGCTTCTCTGCCCGCAGTCAACAGCTGAAAGATTTAAACACGGTATTACGAGATGACAGACGCGTACCCGCTCTCCACATTACGTTACTAGACGTCATCTGATCCTCTGACGTTAAGGGTCCGGCCTACGTCAGCCGTGGATGACTGAGCATCACCCAACAAACACATTCCTACATCTTAATTACCATACGCCAAGCCACGCTTACTTAAACTATATGATTCAAGGCTGATCCAATTGTGTAAGGGGTTCACAATTCCTTTGTTTAGATCCATGGACTTCATCGTGGCTCCTGGCAAGATGAAGGCTGCTCCAAAGACATGGAGATGCTAAAAAGTCCGGTAATCTTGACTGGCAGGAGGAAACATAAGTAGTTTGGTTTCTCAGATAGTGGACAAATCCTGCACGAAAATCAGGTTCATAGACGTCAATATGCTTCAGAAGTATGTGACTCAAATACGTTTTTTTTTTTCACCAAAATTAATATCCACAATTCAGGAAATCGCTGTTTATTGACGGTCAGTAATTCTTATCTAACTTTTTTTCTCGTGTGATAAGATGGTTTTCCGTTTATTGCGATATCATTCAGGTTCCAAATTCATGTAATGTTTTTTGATAAACCATATTTAAAACCTAATCCTACGCAACCTCCTAAGCACCTAGACTAACACCCACCCTACGATTAAATCCAACAATAAGTAGCAGACGTAACTTCTATTCACAATGCTGTCTTAACGAAGACCTACTGCGTTAACGTTGCTCACTTCGGTTAGAAATGTTACAGAATGGGTCAGGTGCGTGTAACAGTAAAATATAAGAACACTTAGTATCCCCGCTTTCGTATTGCCAGCTTTGCTCAAAGTCTCACTCGTTGATTTTAAAAGATCTAAAAACATTTCCATGTAAACATTTCTTAGCATTTCAAGATTTTCAAAATTTTTTTTTGCCGCAGAACCTGTGACGAGTATAATGTAAAATTTGATTTTTTTTCACACCACCTCTGATTGGCGTCCGTTATCTTACAGACTGCAAAATGTTATCTTCTAAACTACCCTCACGGGGTAATAAAATAAAAGGAACCATTCAGAACAAAAAGTAACAAACATTTCTACTGGCCCTGGTCGTAATGCTGCCTTATCTGGCGAGATTGAAGGCCACGTTGAACGGCTGAACGTACATTCTCAACAGAATGACTCAACATCCGCAATATAGTTGTTGTACTGTGTGGTTAAACAGTAGTCAAGCAAAGAACATGTCTAGGCGAACGTGCAAGCGAGTTGAGTCATCATGCCAAGCGGGCGGTTAGGTAGGCGGCCTTCCAAAACCTACTTCCTTGTTGGAGGCCACACATTGTAGGCTACTGACCCGACCTAATATTACATCAGCGTTTTAAATAGGGATAGCAAATTTACTGATGAACATTTTTGGTTTTAAAATCCGGACGTTTACACTGCACTTGTCGATTTATAGGAATAAACTGGGCAAGTATGGGTGACCTGTAAAAATGGGGGGTTCACATGGAGATGGCCCTTGATGAATAAGTAGAAAGTTTAGGGAGGAAATGTCCTGGGAACAGGAATACGTAAATAGGGGGCGTCTTCCAGCGTGGGATGTTGTGGAGAGTTGAATACAGTGGGTACATCTGTGGGGTTGGGGGTAGCAAGGCAACTGGTTAGCAGGTAGGGAGGAGGAGGCTTGGCAGGTGGTGCTGGCCGGGCACGCGGTGGACCACGGCTGGTATAGTGTGGGGTACAGGCGGAAGACCCACCAACGCTTAGGAGTCGCCACCATGTGAGCGAAGCCCGGGTATTTCTATCTTGTCTGGGCCGTAGGCTGTCCTGTCTGTATGGCTAGACAACTGCAAGAAGCTTCATGAGGATATTCATGATGATTTTTGACTATATGGCTGTCTGTAGCAGCATAGTTTTGAAAATATTCTGTTTTGGTGATATGTCTTTGGCCATGTGTGTGCTTCTTTGATTGCATATGTATGTGGATCATCTTTTTTCATATATATAAGTGTCCGTATGGGTGGTTTTGCCACAGTGGTTGTCAGTAATAATATCCAGGTTGTGGTTTGGTTAATATTATGTTTCTGGACGACTGTGTCTGTCTATATATAACGCGGTTAGTTGCATAAGTATTTGTACTGACGGGGAGAGAGCTTTACACTGGTTGTGGACTATCTCTTTAACTACTTAGCTGTGTCCGTGTTGGTGTTTGTATGACCTTTGCAGTGGGGTCTTTATGGCTGATCTTGGTGCTTTCAAGTGGCGTGTAACTACATGAAATTCTGTTGTTTGCTTTTATGGTTTACTCTAGAGCGTTTGATTTTTATACTAGGATGGATTTTGGGTTGAGCCAATGGTTATAAATAATCATGACGAAATTTTGCTTTGAAATACCACTTTTTTTTTTTATGTTGAAGGCTCCAGTCACAGACAAAAGTCCACATCATGGCCGGGCCCTAATTGAAACAGAGTTGAGAAAGGGGGAAAAACAGACTGGGAAAGTATTTACAAATTTTTGAGAAAGAAAAACATGAGCTTGGATCAACCCGATTACTCATCATGCTCTAGCGACGCCGTTAAACAGATGGTAACTAATGAAGAAAAGAAATTTCGTGTCCTCGAGAGAGGGTGTTCGTGACTCTCCCCGTGGAAGTTTCTATTCTAGGCTTTCCTATGAGGGGTCCATCACTCTTGTAATGTGTTCCTTGCAATATGGTGATGATAACCAGGTTTTCTTACATTTGCCCCACCTGGTCGCTTTGCATTTTGTCAGGTTGGGCTTCATGGTAACTTCGTCTATGCAAATCTGGAAATTGTCCATATCAGAATAGGAACACTCATCTCGGTTTAATTATTAGATCCTCCATAAAGTCAGAGGTGGAAGATCCAAGGCATTGCCATTAAGGTGCTTGCAACCGATCTTTCTGGGGTTGACAACCAGGACGTGGCCGCGTAGCGGGAGCACACCTTAGCCTACCCAGGGACACATCACCTTAGTTATAAATGCTAACCTGGCGGCTTCGAAACCCACATCCGACTTCATACCCGCAGGATTTACGGGGTCGATCCGTAGAGAAGGTTAGTAAGGAAATTAAGTTTCAAGAAGTAATGCCGGACCAAAGATGTGTGATACTCGTGGGTCGTGTATGCTTAGACTTGTATGGTTTGAAGTTGTATGAGGCATGATGATGTATATGGCTTAGTAATGCTGAGTACCACAGGTGTGTGGGAATGAACTGTCTGTGAAATTGATATTTTACTGTTCAGAGTGTGAAAACCCGGATGTTGGTGTGACTAATGCAGAGATAGTGCTGCCTTGCACTAAACACCTCGTCCCCCCCCCCCTTTTTAACGAAAACCCACCAGGAAGTATGAAGCAGCCAGACGATGATGGTCGGGTTATGAACTTGTCAGGTGCACAGGAGCAGCTGTCCTAAAATGATTGAAACGGAAAGGAAATTTACAGTTTTGCCACAAATGTTGGCATTAAGCATCCTTCTTCCACTATTGCAAAGTCCTTCCACCTAATTTTTTTTTTTATGACAGATTCCTCGCATTCAGGAAAGTTTTTACTTTTTGTTAAACCGCTTGATGTCTGATCTTTAGCGTGTAAAACTGATTCTAGGTAATCATGCTTCTGATATTTTTTTTTCAAAGTTCGTAGAAAAATATCATAGCTGGATTTCTCCCTATTTTGTTTTTGTTTTTGTTATACTATCATTACTATGGCAATCTGAAATCTTCCAGGGAAATCAAACAGTTTGATAATTACAAGTACGAGCCGTGACTTGCTTAAGAATAGACTTTTGAAATTATATTAATAATGAAAATGTTTTCGTTTTGCACGGTAATATGACGTGCAGCACGCTCGGGATATTTGTATGACCTAACTTAACTTAGTGCATAAACTTGGGTTTTAGAAAGAAAATCCCAATCGGACTTAACGGAACATTAACCACTTTGAACTAAATAAATCATGATGTCATCCAACCTACTATTGACATAGGAAGCTTCGATAGAATTCTGTACATCTATCATCTGAGGCACACGCAACTTTGGTTCATTCAATACAGCGAAATTAAGAAGTAATGAGGTATAGTTTATCTGCATCAAAGGTTTTCTCATCTCTGTCATCCAGGATAATTTTAAAATAATAATTCACAACAAGGGTGTGCCAGATTTTCATTACACAAGGAAAAATTAACGCATTAATTTCTCTATTTATACTATATCGTAATCACGATGACCCACAACGTTATCATATTCTCAATAGTTCGTCATGCTTATCAACAAGGAGAAAAAGTGTTACTCCTTGACCATGAAATGTTGACTCTGAGAATAGGGCCATTGTCAAACATAAAGTGTTAAATACAGTATATGCTGCATTCATCGGGAATATTTACACATTACACACTAAGATTAACGCAGTTAGTCTTACACCTCTAATAGTATTCCGTAGATTATGTATTATAGTATACCTGTAAATTAGAATGATCCCATAGGTGTATAGCCTTCTCTTGTTAATTCATTAGACGTAAATATTTGCAAAATTACAGTTTTTGGGTCTGTCACTACCTTGACTTCAGGCCATTGCTGTTGCTACAAACGTTGAGGAAACTAGATCGACTTCGTCACACAGGCTATCCTTGAGTCATACATGCGGATCGTGAAGTAATCTCGTAGTCATACATGCAAGGCTTGAAGTGCCCACATTGTTGTATCTGCTACGCTTGCGGTACAGGCGATGAAATAGTCTAGTAATTAAAGTCCATTACATTGGATTGATGTGGTTTAAAGTCTATTACATTGGATTGATGAGGTTTATAACCATTGTAAACCCTTGCATCTGGTTTGGTCTTACATATTCCTTTAGAGCCATCTAAGGACCCCTACGCACTTCCATTATGTAAATGCCATATATGATCCTCGCGCATATGCTACCCTCATGCAGTACTGCTAGAACCCCTCTCATTAAAACGTTGTACATTAATATAACATTGACTTGCTTTGATTAGCTGGCGTTAACCCATCTACCACTTCCTTCCTATTAGTGTTGGATGATCTCAATAAGGTGGCTACGCATCCATCACTTCCGAATAGCGCTCAATATAAAGCGGTTCGTTAACCAACCCAAACGAACCGGGTACTCCTTATACATTTGCACAAGATATAGAAGTGCGTAGAGACAAAATTGCACTTATAGGAAAGCCATGTATGCTCCTAGTGCATTTCACTCGTACAGATTCATTATAAAATGCATTTTACATACTTGTTTTTCGCTGCTCAAACCTTTGACTCTAGTGCTATTTTCGTGCGTGGTTTGTTGTTTGTTGACGTTCTTAGGAAGACTAGAACCTTTAGTCCTGAACTGCCTGAATATTGTTGTGCTTTTCCCTTACACGTATCAGAAACATGTCTCTATGTGGCTTACTTTTTTCTGATATACCGATTTGTGTTGAGTATATAACTGATATGATATTGTATTTCCTTGCGTACGTACCCGTTTGTACTTCTCTGTTTGTACTGTATGGGGAGTTTTTCATTTATGGGGCCCCATCTCTTGAACTTTGTTATTGCACAACTTTTCAACTTCTGTATGGTGCCCACATTTACAGTCAAGTATAAAAGTACATTTATTACATTTTCTGTTGTACGTTTCTTGCTTAATATATAGCTGTGGCCTCTGGTTGCTGTAACCCTACATCTTATGCAGAACTTTTCCATGTTGACATCATCAAATAAATTTAAAAGCTAAAGATTTTGATCAGGTCACCCTTTACAATTTCCTTCTATTAGGGACAAATTTAAGGCCTCTAACCTTTCCTTGTAACTCAGCTTTCTTAATCATAGTACAATCTTTATGTTGCCCTCCTGTGGATGTGTTAAGTGCGTGTGTGTGAGTAGGCACGTGTATGCCAGGGTTTGGGCTAGGGAGCCAGACTGTTCCAATTCAACCTTGCATTAATCACACCAAAACAACGAATGCTCTCCCTGCCACTCACTCAACAGCAAATTTCTTCTTGTAAGATTGACAAGATAGTTGGTTAGTATTGATTTATCTTTACAGATGGAAGCTATTTATGTCGATGTTAACTTTTTTACATGTTTTTCATGCGTATATGTGTAGTATGAATGTCAGTAGCGAGTACGGTAATTAAATGTTACTCTGGCACCATGATACCCAGTGCTGCCAACGTCCGGCCTCAGCTTTGGGAAAGTTTTGAATAACGGAAAGATTAATAAAGTGGTTAGATATCATGAGCCAATACCAGTTGATATATATATATATATATATATATATATATATATATATATATATATATTGCTTTACATAACGTACCAAATTAGACGCAAGGAATAAAAAAAAACATTTGTCGTGCCGGTCTGGTCGTTCCCCAACCCTGTAAATGTCACCATGTTTTTTTCTTTCTTTTTTACACGTAATTATTTTCCGTGTGTACGTTTACTTGTTGCTCGGCTTTCCCTTGAAATATATAGCTAACAAGCATTAGATGACGACAGAGGAAAAGGTTTCATAATGATGCACTGTTACTAATGACTGAAGTTGACTTATCAAAATAGTATCGGTGGGTGATGGTTATGACACATCCCGCATGTTCGTCCTTCGCTCGTGTCAGTTTAAGGTTGTACCAACATCATTCATGAGGACACTGTAACACATTTGTTAGATATAGTACTAAGTTCTATAGTTGGAAGACTCAAGCGTCTCCTGCGAGGTATAAGTGGTGCTAACGGATTCGGTAAACGAGAGTAACACATATCTCACCTACAGGTTAGCATTTCTAAGGTCCCATTACGATTATGATTGATGTTATTGTTCATAATGATATTTTGGGGGGGGCCACCATAGTGTTACGTAAATTATGATGTCGAAAGAGGCTGAGTTGTTGTACCTCAGGGACGCCCTTACCTATGTTTCTGCATGCAGTATATCGATCGAATTTTATTAGATTTACTGCCAAATAAAATACGTTTATACATGGTTAATTAAGAATGCAAATCAGTTTTAAGTATTGAAGCGTTATAGTGTAAATAGTTATACATAAGGGTTGCAGTAAAATCATTTAAATATTTGAGTAGTGGCAAGAAAGGCATGGAAATGCGCATCGGCCATTTAAAGTTAAAATCCCCGGGTTTGCGATTCACTAATAAAAAGAGTATTTATTACAGTTTCCAGTATCCTTTAATTTTCAGCAGAAAACATAGTATTATACAGGTAAGTTGCTGAAAATTTTCGTTGAAAAGACTACTCTGAAGTAACAGCAAGTGAATAACATGATAATTCTCGTGATCGCACCATATTTGGAATTTTCTCCCATCTGCCGCTGGTATGGTACCCGGTATATTTTTGCTGTGTTTACGAGCTTTCCTAATAGTTTTCATAGCTGGATTTAGTTGAGAAAGTGCATCAAGCCTCCATGGTTGACTGTGTGTATAGTGAAAGATAAATTAAATCGTAGGTATTGGAGTAGAAGGGCCTGACAATGGGTACCGCTGTAGACGCATTCCATAGCTGACATCGGCCTTCTTAGCTTTGGCGCATTTAAGTTGTTACATATCAAAGTCTTGTCCTTACTTCTTATACTTCTACAGGACAATTTTTAGATTAAAGAGACAGCACGGGTGGTGTCTATGATAGCGAGGCTGCAAATGTCAGATTTATGACGTAGGTGTGGGTAGGGCACCGCCAGGCACTGTTAACGAACATGATGTAATGATTGTCAGGTTGTTTTGGCAGTCATTGGCACTGTTAAGGGTAGGTTGATGTCAGAGTCAGGTTGTGGCGGCAGTCAGTGACACTGATAAGGGTAGGGTGATGTCTCAGTCTGGTAACGGTGGCAGTCATTGGCACTGGTTAGGGTAGGTTGATGTCTTGAGTCTGGTTGTGGTGGCAGTCAGTGGCTCTCGTGACACTGTTGAAAGTGAGTTGTTGATTGGGTGAGGTTGTGTTGGCAGTCAAAGGCTCTTGTGGCACTGGAAAGGGTAGATTGATGATTGACAGGTTGTAGTAGCAGTCGGTGGCTTTTATGACATTGGTTTGATGAGGGAGAGAGTTTTACTCTTGTGTTACCCCGTCTCTGACAGGGTGAGTTTGTAGTGGCATTCAGTGGCTCTTCTGGTACTGGTGAAGGTATTTTGATTATTGGTTGAAGTTTTATTTGCAGTCATTGGCTTTTGTGGCACTGGTGAGGATTTTTTTTGGTGGATGAGTCAGTGGCACTGGTGAAGATAAATTTGTGATTGGGTCAAGTTGTAGTAGCAGTCCTTGGCTTTGATGGCACTAATTAAGGTAGATTGGTGATTGAGTTAGATTGTGGTGGTAGTTATTGGCTCTTGTGCTGGTGAAGGGATTTTGCTTATTGGGTGAAGTTGTTGTGGTGTTCATTGGCTCTTGTAACTGGTTAAGGTAGACTGGTGATTTGATTAGGTTGTACAGTTTCATGTGTCATGGAGGATTACATTAAGTCAAGGATTATGTTATTTTTTTGTTGGTCAGTGGCTTGTGTAACAGATCATGAGGGTAGGGTATTGCCACTCAGTATGATGATCATGTCTTACATCACTAATTACATGGTTATGGCTCTGCTTGTCACTCATGGCAAACTTGTCATGGCCATATCAAGTTTTAGCATCAAGTGTTTCTTGCATCACATGTTAGTCTCACATGGGGAAGTGATGTAATGATGATGTCAGTTTGTTGCAGCTGGCACTGGTTCATGTGTCACATGGTACTACAGTTTGGTGTAGTTTTTCTCCAAAGCCATTATTCAGAAGTGTTTCTGTACTTTCGTAGTACTCTTACTGTGACATGGAGTGTTTTGTGATGTGCTAAGTTAAAGTTGATATTGTTGTGAAAACCTTCATTTAAGTATCCTCTTGTATGTAAAGTTTTTCCAAAATTTTCTTTTGGTTTTATGTATAGGACTTTGAGATTTGAGATTTTTAGTTGCTCTGATGTATATTAGTTACAAAAGAGTATTGAGTCATAAGAAGAAGCCTTTTCTCAAATCTGTATATTGTTATTCCAGTTTCCCTAGTAGTGGCATGAATATAATTTACAGCCAGATTTATTTTCAACAAAGCTCATAAATGATGTTAAGAACTGGTCGAAGTAACATGTAAGCTGGAATGTGTTCAAGAATTTATCCTTGGTTGTAATAAATGTGGCATGACAGCCAAGCTAATGAATTCTTTTCCTGATTTGTTTTGTTAGAGTTTTCCTTTGCATATGATATGGAATCTAAAGAATTTAGTCAGACCCCTTATGAGGAATGAACTCCACTTTGGTAATCACTCATGGTAGTTTATGGGAAGATCGGTGTGGGAATAGTTGGCATGGCTTTGGCATGGGTGAAGGTCTAGCGTGTGACGTGTCAGGCACTCAAACTCCTGGCTCGCTGCCCATCTGCCACAGTCTGGGTAAGCTGCCGGCCACATGGAGGTGGCCCTCAGTAGTGATATTTTGTGATGGTTTAGTGTCTCACTGCTTCAAGATTTTAATGGTTTTGAATATCGGTGGAAAATTAGTGATTGATTATCTGTATGAGATGAAAGTAACCAAATTTGATTCTTTGATGAAGGTTGAAATGGAAAAGTGTGTGTGAGGAGGACAGTGATCTGTGAAATGCATGTTTAATGGAAACCAGAATTAATTAGTAAAGTTACATGGTTTTCTTTGTGATTGAAAATGGTGAAGAGAAGATAAGTTTATATGCTGTACTCAGCCCTGATTGCCTTAACAGTTAATAGCCTACTGTGTATCAGATGGCAGCATAAAGTAAGGTAGGCTTACATGTTGGCTTATGATTGTTGAGAAGCAGTCATTGGTAGGAGTGCATAGTATTCCCCATAGAATGTCACCTCTGGTGAGTTATCAGTCTATATACAGATTTTGATTTATCTAAGTTTTATGCAGTTCAGTGTTAGAACATGTCAAAGTTGCCATTTGTTATTATGGCTGTATATTTGATATTTTGACATAGGTGTTTTATATTACAGAAAACTTGAATTGTTCACATTATGGTATGTTGGTAAAAAACATTAGGGAAAAAATATTGTTCTGTATTTCATTTTGTCATGGTGTCAAAAACATGGAATCCTGCTTTCAAATGAAATAGAGAAGTGAATGTATAATGCTGGCATGAGTTTGTTTGACAAATAAAATTTTAACTGATGTGATTGCTGAGTGGCCTCTGTGGTTGGTCATGTGTGTGTCTAGGTACATGTATGCATGAAAGCATGCTTATAATTTCAGTAGTTATCCCTGCTACTTTTATTTTACAAAAAATGCAGAAATGATGTTGGGTACCCCTTGAGATGCTTTTCATTGATCAAGGAATGTTGACCTATAATGTTACTGTGTGCCTGATCCCCCCCCCCCCTCATGAAAACATCATATGGTTTAAAATTTCATGATCAAAGAAATTTTAGTTCATGACATTCATCTCTTTCTCGACATTTAACAATTGTATTACTTTAGAAATATGTGAGCTTGGTAGTGAATATGTGATAGGTATGTGTTTGAATGTCGAAATATTTTTCTATTTGTAAGATAGGTTGGGATATTGATGTGAATAAAACAAATGACAAGTTGAATTGAATATCTTATTCCATATACAGTAAATTGGCTTTGATTAGTTTGGTCAGACATATTTGATTGTAAGGGGCCCTAAAAAATTAAGGTTTTCATGAATTAACAAACTGTACCACAAGTGTGTGTGTGTGTGTGTGTTGGGAGGGTACTAGGTGCATATACCCTTTAATGTTGCATGAAATTGTTGGTGTTAAAAAAATGTATTATTGAGAGAGGATTTTGAAAACTAGTAGTGATTCTGTTTAGTACCATGAAAATAGTGATTATATTAGGTGGCTCCTTAAGTCTGTTAATGATACTATTAATTACTTTGCTTGATAAACATTGTGTGTATAAAAGTCTGAGTATTAAGTGGGGTCCCTTGGGAGCCCCATGGTGTTCAAGCGTGTTTCTTTGTTGGGTGATATATCCTATCCATGCTAGAGCACTTTTGTATTTTTATTATTTTTAATTAGGAATGAGAGGTAAAAACAAAACTTTGGGCATTGACCCTTCTTTTAGAAATGGGAGTTGCTCTGAGTTCTGGGTTCTAAAGGTTTATGGACACAGAGGGAACCCAATTTCAGATAGCAACCTCAGAACTTTGTATATATATATATATATATATATATATATATATATATATATATATATATATTGTGCCTGGGGATAGGGGAGAGAGAATACTTCCCATGTATTCCCTGTCTGTCGTAGGTGACATAAAAAGGTGGGAGCAAGGGACTGGAAATCCACCCCTCCAGTTTTTACTTTTCCTAAAGAAGGAACAGAGAAGGGGGCCAAGTTCTTGACACTACCTCACTAATGAGGGAAATGGAAAATATGTATGAAAAAGAAATATAAATTCAGAACCTACACTTCACTGTGAACAAAAAAATTCACATCTACTGCACTGGAAAAAGAGAACAAAAACAGTTAGTACTTTCGTTTATTACATCTTCCAAACAGAGGATGTAATAAACGTAAGTACTAACTGTTCTTATTTTCTTTTTCCAATGTGGTGAGTATATATATATATATATATATATATATATATATATATATATATATGTGTGTGTGTGTGTGCTTTTTCTATCTTTGATCTATGATTGCTGTTTCCTGTGTTAGCAAGAAAGGCCACACCTGCTCTCATCCATTTTCTAGCTGTCATTTGAAATTCTCCGAAACCACAGCTTCTTAATCACAACCAGGCCCCATAGCCCTTTCCATGGTTTACCCAGGATGTTTCACATGCCCTGGTTCAGTCCAGTGACAGCATGTCAACCCTTGAATACCACATCATTCCAGTTTGCTGTATCTCGTGTGCACCTTTCACCCTCCTGCTCAATATCATATTCACTCCATTCTTCCTTTTCCAGTATGGTCTCCCCATTATACTTGTTCCCTCCTTTCTGACATAATATGCTTTTTGTCACCTTTTCCTCACTCATTCTTTCTATATTGCCAATCCATTTCAGCACACTCTTCACTTCTCTCAACCACTCTTTTTAGTACCACACCTCTCTCTTATCCTTTCAAATAAAATACTGGATCAAACCATGTCACACCACATAATGTTCTCAAACATTTTATTTCCAACACTCCCACCCTTCTGTGCACAGTCTTATCTATAGCCCATGCATTGCATTTAAATAATAGGGTTGGGACTACTTTACCTTTAAGCATACCAATTTTTGCTATCCCAGATAATGATCTCTCTTTCCACATATTCTTCAATGTTCCCAGAACCTTTGACCCCTCACCCATCCTATCACTTGCTTTCATTTCCATGATTCTGCTTACTGCCATGTCTGCTCCCAGATATCTACAACACTTCACTTCCTCCAATTTTTCTTCATTCATACTCACATCCCAGCTAACTGGTCCTTCAACTCTGCAAGACCTAATATCCTTACTTTTATTCACATTTACTCTCAACTTTCTCCTTTCTCACACTCTTCCAAACTCAGTCACCAACTTATACATTCTGACACTTGGATCTGCCACCAGTGCTGTATCATCAGCAAACAACAACTGACACTTCTTAGGCCCTCTCATCTCAGACTACGTTCTTGCCCCTCTCTCAGAGATTCTCAACTATCTTCCACACCAACCTGTTGCAGACCAATCATCACTCTTACACACACACATACACACACATACATATTTATTTATTTATTTATTATACATATTTATTTATTTATTATACTTGATCGCTGTTTCTTTCCTGTGTTAGTAAGGTAGCGCCAGGAAACAGACGAAGAAAGATACATTCACTCACATGCACGCATACATACATGCACATATATGCACAATACATACATATACATACCAATGTATACATATGCACATACATATACATGCACATGCATATACACATATACACTTGTACATATTCATACTTGCTTGCCTCCATCCCTTCCTGACACCACCCCACCCCACAGGAAATAGCCTTGCCACCCCCTGCATCAGCAAGGTAGCGCCAGGAAACAGATGAAGAAAGGCCACATCCACTCGCATCCATTTTCTATGTCATGTGTAATGCACTGAAACCAAAGCTACCTATCCACATCCAGGTCCCATAGACCTTTCCATGGTTTATCCTAGACGTTTCACATGCCCTGGTAGCCGCAAGGAAAATGAAAGACAAATATTAGAGTGCTTTTGTGATAATTTACATCTTCACCCATATATCTTCAAAGAGTGTAATTGCATCATCAGGATAGAAAAGTGGTAAACCAGATTTACATGTGAACCAGTTCAGTCAGTTTTATAATGAAAACAATTTCTCTTGTATGGTGTTTATATATTTGATGTAAATAAGAGCATTCTTTCATTTAATCATGTAGATAATGTTCTGCAAGTTTAGACAAAATATGAATATGTCTCTTGCCATCTTTGGTCAGCCAACAGACTTGGAATCCAACTTGTAATGGGAAATTGTGTGTGTAATAGCACTCGCTACATGAGCATAAAGCAATTTCTGTAGCACCGGAAGGGTTAGGGAATCCTCATTGGTTCCCCATCATTTGTATTAACATTTATAGGTTGTTCTGTCATTTGGTCTTCTCTGTGGGCTCTTTTCCTTGAGCACATGATTAATGGAGTGACCTGTATAACCTAACTGAATATTGATTCACCCTTTCTTTATGGGTATTTACTTCAGAGATTATTTTAAGTATCCTCAGATTCTATCGACTGCTTGAAGGTCCCTCCATCCTTTTGTCTCATATCTTATTTTTGAGTTGGTATACCTGATTAACACATGGTAATTACCTGGTAAAGTCTTTAGGGTTTTATACCTCCACAGCCTAGGATGGGTCCAGTCTGTTTAGTTGGGTTATTGTTTGACTGTACTCTTGGAAATCTTGTTTACCAACTGGTCTCTTGTGTCAAAGATCGAGCAAGTTATAGGTAAGTAACTGGTATCTGTAAAAGATAATCTGTGTGTTTGTTTTTCTAGCACTAACCCGACACTACACTTATTTTCGTTGCCTTTTTTTTTTTTTTTTTTTTTTTTTTTGTTCCTAGGTTTTATGTTAACTTTTAAACTTTGCTGTGCATGACCTGTTTGTTAACTTTCAGTGCATCACCTTGCTTATCCAGCCAAAACCCTGCTGTCTAACATAATGAGCATGATTGTCTGTGATTTTTTTAGACAAATGTATGGGTCCTTGCTTGCTCTGGCCCTTTTCTGCAACATGTCATTTGTATGGATGATTGGTTTCCTTGCTTGCAGTGCCTTCTTGTATGGTGCCTTGGTGCCGTGGTGGCATTGTCCTCGGTTGTAAATGCGTGTCATGTACCCCGTCCCTCAGAATGCCTCTCCTGTGCATTGGATACTGGCTCAGGTAAGGTTTTGGACAGCATGACAGTCATCTTGTTACCACCTCAGACCATGTCAACACAAATGTGATGGTTTACTGGTCAGATCATGAACTGTCTGAAAGAAAATTCATTCTGTGAAAGTAATACACTTTATTTGTCAGCCATAAGCAAGGTGATCTATTCAGATTCTTAAATATTCCTCATATCACTGCCCAGAACATTTGCATAAAATCCCTTTTAACTGCAAAATTCATCTTTCATTCTGTTCTGTATAGATTTTGATCCCTCTTATATATGATACATTTTCTGTACACCTTTTCCCATTATATTGCAGGAGAGCTTGTGTAGAACATCTCTACCCTCCACATAACTTACACTTATACCAGTCTCTTCATTGATGTACTTTGTCCTTCCACCATATCTTATGGCTTCTACATCTGTTGCGACTCAGTACATTGAGATGCTTACTTATTCTTTGAGCTCCATTTCTTTTTTCCAAAATGTCCATACTATCACAGTTCCCACTTTTATTTTTTATGCTAATGTGTTCCTTCATGCAATATACTTTGCCCATTCTTAGTTTTCTTTTTTGTTATTGTGCCCATCCTAACTCTATGTATGCTGTCTGGATAATTGCAGTGATTTCTTTCACTTGCCATTACTTTTTAAAGACTGCATGCTTAACATTGATTAACACTAAATGCATCATGATTTTGGTCTGTGTATCTTTAATTTCCATAAAGTTTTGGAAGTTTGCTTGCCTGTCAAGACACTTGCAAAAGTGCAACTCTTATGTAATCATATAGTTGCTTCATCTTCTGTTTGTTGAGTCGCATATCACACTTATTCCTGATGTTAGTTAAACCACCGTACTCCAGTTGAGTCAGATCGTTCTGTTAATTGCATTATTATTATTTGTATGGTTATCTTTGTAACCATATATATATATATATATATATATATATATATATATATATATATATATATATATATATATATATATATATA